>JAIMZG010000799.1:0-23491 GCA_020466075.1 Colletotrichum coccodes
CCCCGGCTGGTATCTCGGTCGGATGTGGGGCCATCCGTTCCAAGCAGGACCAACTTGCGTACCCCAATTGACCCGACTCCGCCACAGGGCTTCTTTGTCCTCAATGCAAGATGCTCGACTTGTGTCGTGACTTTCATTCTTGCCTGCGACACTCAGCGCAGTGAATCCATTGTTGCTGGGATATAGGGTGATTTTTGGACTCTTGTTGTTGATTGATTTGACCTTCTGCTGTTTGGTTGTCGCAGAATGTAGAATATGATACGCCAGAGGCTATTGCGTAATGATCATCGTATTTCGTGGTTGAATAAGAGCTTCCTCTCTGGTGTCCTTCAGTGTCGCCGAAGGGAGACCGTGTCCTGGACATTGTTGGCGTTTCTATGATGGCGAACATGATGCTAGCCGAAAGCACTCTGCAACTGCTCAAAGCACTGTTTGGGAAACATCCTCAGACATGCGACGTTGACCCGTCAAATCTGGATTGGCGGGTTGCAATACTCAAACACGCCATCGGTTCATGCTGCAGGACCGGTGGAGTTCAGAAACTCGAAGCTCGTGGGCCTGAGCTCGATCTCCCGGACCCCGTACCGGCGCACCGGATCCTTCACAGACGTAGCTACGCGAGCTGCCATTTTCTGAAGCACGGGATGTCTAGGTGCTGAGGCAATCGTCCACTGGGCAAGCTGCAACGGATGAGGTAAGTCTTCCCATGGCCTACCATCACGCTGATCATATTCGGTGCCGATGACCAGGCAGGTGTTGTCTCGCAGATGGGGTGGAGTCCATGAGTCGATGGGTTTGAGAGCGACAGTGTCGGTCTCAGTGTAGACCCCACCTTCGGCCTCAAGCAGAAGATATCGGAGGAAATCAGATCTCATACCGACGTTGTGTAGGTTGTCGTAAGTGCGGAAAATATCGGAGGTATTACTGAAGCGCAATTTGAGGAACTCCGTAGCCTCTCTTGCTGTCTACTAGCGTAAAATGAAGTCTCAGTTCACGTTGTATCGTGGACCTTTCTTGCAGACACTGAAGAGTCGCCGCGCAGTTTTGTGTGGAGAGAGGAAGTTAACGTACTATATGTAGCCTTCATTGAGTGCCAGCCACGTGTGCGTGTGCTCTAACCCTGTTTTGTATATATAGTCCTACTCACCTCTGATTAGTAGCGGCATGATCTGCCAGATACGGGAGGGTATGAGATGCTCTGGTTGCATTGAATGCCATCCAAACGACGTACGCTCAGGAGATCACGAGCTCATCGATCGACTGAGTATCTCACAGGAGCTTGCACCCAAGCAGGCGCCGTAATCTGTCGCTTGGTCATCATGCGGTCGGGGGATGGTGGTGAAGAAGATGACAGTAATGAAGATGGTTAGCTGTGAGCATACCGCGACCAGCGTCGGCCTCCGGTTTTTAAGTTTTGGGATTCGGTCTGTCGCAGCTGTATGGATCTGCCCGTTGGACAGAAACGTTACAAACGTAGAACCCCTGCTACAGCCAGAAATGGCTGTGTTGGAAGAGTTTCGGATCATGAACCGGACATCCATTTCGGTCGCGACGCCAACAAGCCACGTGGAACATATTCAGAGAATCAGACCCTGTGTTGTTTGCGGCTGTATAGTGTGCAACCTTGTCTGGAATCGGCTTCCGCTTTTTCAAGATTGGGATATAATTCATCACCGTGGCTTATGGGTCCTCTTGCTAACTGGGTGTGTGGCGAAACACAGAACCGCTTGCTACGTGGTTGACAAAGCATCTACAGAAAGCAACAATCGGCTCTTGGGATAATCCGACCAAGCAATCGGGACGGTTCTTCGGTGGTTTCTGGCTTTCACAAAGAACCGGCGCCAGCTTCTGGCGAGTACATACATACTGTACTGCAACTGACCTTCCTGTACCATGTCAGCAAATGCAGCCACAACTGGCTGCGCCAAAAGAGACTCTAAATTATGAACCAGAAACTGATTTCGACCAGAAGTGTACCTCCAGATCCCAAGAGTGCGTGTGTGTGTCTGTTTTTGGAGCTTTGTGGGCTGTAAGCTGGTACCTACTCGCTCGCTCTTGTCATCAAGCACCTTGGCTTCACGACTCGTCTGGAGAGGATCTATCACTGCAGCCACGTGAACTTCGAGGAGCACATTAGACTATTTCTGCCCGTTCGAACATGACCAGTACTTCCTACAAGAAAAGCCACATTCTCTTCGAACTGCAACGTCAATCTGACTTTCACTACCTGTCTTTCAAGTCACAACCGGCGCCTACTGTACTACGTTCCACTCTCTGGATACACCGCCCACCCGCTCACGGCTCCAAATACCATCCACCATGGAAAGACAATCAGTCTACCAAAGCAGCAGCGATAACGACGCATCCATGACCGAGTGGCAAGTGGAACGTATCCAAAGACATAGCGTTCTTCATGATGCAATCTACTACCACGTGGTTTGGAAACCAAGCTGGGAATCCGAAAATAAACTTCAACACATGCTACCCGGCATTATTGCTTGGAACACTTGCCATGGCTATCCTGAACCCAGAAGAAGACCGTCAAATCAGTTCGACCCTACTCTGGAGCACTGGTCGGGAAAGGTCATCGGGAGGAAAAGGGTGGACGATCTGGCTTACTACAAGATCCAGTGGGAAGCGACCATGGAGCCGGAAGCCAATCTAGAGAATGCAAAGGGCCTCGTGAGGGAATATTGGGATACATTCTACAAAGCCTAGCAAAGTCAGAAGGATGCGTAGGAGCTCGAACCGTTTTGAAGGTAGTAATCGATCACTTCCATGTCGAAGCATGCATACATAGGGCGTCCACTTTTGACTGCAAGAAACCGTAAGGGAACTCTCATGACTGTATTCAAAGATGATGCGTTGATTCGATCCTGAAATGATATGAACACGGCAGCTCTCGCCGTCCTCGATGGTTGAAGTCATTCGGCTGAATCGGGCAAGTCTATCAGTGGTCTTACCCATACACAGGTGCAGCTGTGAGCTCAAACCGCGCCCTCTTTCGGCACACTCACCAGGTCTCTGGATACCTTCCAGATAATGCCACGACTAGCGCAATTCGACTGTTCAAGGCACTTTGTGTACATTCTTAGATGTACTTGTGTTTGTTTTTTTGGTCCGTCTTGTGATGAACTGTCGCTGTTCTGAATTGCCAAGTTCTAATCAATTATCACCAAAACCTATGGGACTATCGAGAGGAACTATGGATGTTTCAAGGTCCTTCAGTCACGTATAACGCACCTGTTTCGAAGCAGCATCTTCCTCTTCCATATGTCTCTTCATTGGGCTTTTGCTCTCGGTCTGTGGCGACTCCCTCGCTTCAGCAGCCCGCCCGGTTGTATCTTCTGCTGCGGTCATTGCCAACGCCAGCAGCGGAGCAAAAACGTCGTCTCTAATGCTTGCGTTACCATCGTCGGATGCTTGGCCATACGTCTCCTGCAGGGCATCCCCGAACCTTTCGCCCACAAAGCCTGCCTGCAAGTCTACAACGGAATTGGGTGTCTTCGAGCCTTGTAGCGACATTGAAAACGCCGCCGGCGACACGGTACCGCATGACAGCTCCATGGGAGACATCTCGATAGGAAACATCTCGAGCTCCAAGCGTCTGATACGCTCGTCTTGCGTGTGAATGGTCTGACATTGCGCTTCGATGCGTGCCTTGTCTTGCTGGTTCTCTCGGTAAAGTTGCTGAAGCTGGGCATCTTTCGAGGCGGCATACTCGCGCCAGCGTGAGATGCATATAGTCATCTCGTGTATGATGATTGCGACGAGCCTTGCGGTGAGATTGTCGGCTCTGGCGTTTGGTGTAAACTGAGGCACGTCCATTTTGATGCAAGTTGGTTTTCGAAGCTCAAATCGATCATCTGGTCCTAGACACTGCGTTCTTTTCAAGTAAAGCGGTATCATTGGAGCATGTTCACGCGAGCACAAAGCTGATGGTGAGAAGTCGTTTTCATCGCGTAGCCAGAATAAGCTGCGCATTTGGAAAGACGGTTTCACCGTTAACTAGCCCCTCCCTCTCACCAGTCCGTCTACGTAGGTGTACTGTATTTCGGCAACACATGGCTTCGGGCAATCGAAAAGCCATTACTGTACTACAGAAGAGTACACAGGTTGTTTTACGTCTTGTCTTCCTTTGTCCTACACCTTTGACAGGCCGGAGGTCTTGAAGAGGAAGAGCGTTGAAATGGGGTCAAGTCATCGTGGCCCATTCTGTCACAACGACGCGATGCTTGTGCTGCGGCATAGCCATTCCTGGCTTTAGGTCATATTCCTTTAGAATATACATAGCAAGCACAAAGCTGCCATTTATTCTCGACGTGGCGAAAGTGCACAGCACGCGTACGTACACACGGATCTATAGATGACCGAAGCCACATTTGGATGCAGCTACAAACTGCTCAACGAGTGAGCTCACAACTCGATATTTTCCGCGTAGCAGGAAAGGTACAGCGAAAGGGAGACAACAAGAAATCACACCGCATGCTTCCATTCAGCCAAGATTCAACACAAAATCAGCCAGTCATATGTAGGGTACTCTTCAGGCACCCCGGTGAGTTGGTAGTGATATCACATCACTTGATTTGTGAGGTGTCACGAGGAGCCATCGTCACTTGGTCGAATCTTGCCTCGGAAATGCCTCTTCCACAAGCGTATCAACTTCTTCCTCATCACTTCCTTCATTCAAGCATATCGTCCCTTGTAGGTGTCTTGCCAGTTGCTGAACTTGAGCCTGGAGGGTGTGGATTGCCCCAAGATCAGGCATCTTCCGAGGAAGCCTGCTGCGGCCCATAGCCTGCCACAGCCAAAAGATAGAAGACGACCAATAGCCTTCCAAGGAGTAAGTTGCAACTGCCATGCAACTCGTCACAATTAGTGCGCTCCATCTTCGTTGTGACGACAGTATTAGTGATCATTGGCTCATTCATAATTAAGCCACTCTCGTTCTGGTATCACTCCAGTCTGCCTGACCCGTGTGGCCGTCAAGAGAAGAGTCTGTCAGGACTTGATAGTATAAAGCCACGGTTGCACACACAGGCTATCACCCCTTGGTTTATCTCTCTTACCATCTTCTTTCAAGACCACGCAGCTCACTGTCCTTTCACCAGCGCACTTCTCTTATTCTATTCGTGCTAATCGTATCACTCCCACAAGGTTGGCATACTGCAATGACCGACCTCCGCTACAAGAACTCGACGACTGCTCCCTGGGTTGATCGGGTCACAGCAACCGTTGGAGTGGTCGCCTCCTGGTTGAAGACTTTACGTGCGTCGAGACCATTGTTGTGTCTGATCTGAAGCATTCTGATCATTACCACAGTCACCCCACTCAAGAAAGTCACAAAAGGCTTCAAGGCTGCCAAGAACAACCCCAAAGTATGTCGTAACACTTTACCATCTGCCATCGATTCAGGTCTGACGAAGGTCAGGATGTCCCTCAGCAGGAACCCCCCTGGTGGGAACTCCATGGTCCAGCGCCTCCAGGGCTTACCCCTCATGGCACAAGTCAGAACTGTCACTAAAAGAAAAACATCTTCTGTGGGATCTTTGACTAGGACTTCGACTTCTTTGGCGTATACAAGCTCAATGTATCAGCTATCACGTCCAATATACGACTGGCAGCGAACATGGAAGGCAGTTGAATCGCTTCTCCCGTGGCTTTGCGGCTCGTCACTTGTCGATACATGCTAAGACTTCCGACGACCTTCGATCATTGCTTGTCCCTCGCATTCTCTCACCAACTGTATGAGCACCATCTGGATGCAGAGCGAAAGTTGTGAGCTGCGAATTTCTGGGGGGAGCCGTGCGTAGAAACCTGGCCTTATCTATGGCTGCGGCTGTTCCATGCCAATGTTCTTTCGGAGGCATGTCAATTCAAGGAGAGGAAAGCCGCGGAATGGAAACAATCAGCTAGGCGAAA
Organism: Colletotrichum coccodes; assembly: GCA_020466075.1. Taxonomy (NCBI): domain Eukaryota; kingdom Fungi; phylum Ascomycota; class Sordariomycetes; order Glomerellales; family Glomerellaceae; genus Colletotrichum; species Colletotrichum coccodes. The sequence continues at coordinate 5,923 of JAIMZG010000799.1, forward strand.
TGAGTCTGCAAGATATTTGGTGCACACTTGGCGCAAAGCCTGTATGAAAGAAAAAAAACGTTACAGAGGGGAATGAAAGGTTGGTTGACCAAAGCCCGTCTCCATACTCCTTGATCATCGAATTCACTGCGGGACTCATCGAGATCTCACAACGTCATATGTGAAGAGTAGACCATTAGACATTAAAAAGTGCTCAAGACGGCAAACTCAAGCTCCCCACGCCTTTCAGACAAGACCGCGAAACCCAACTCAACCCTGGCTACTAGGATACGACAAAACTTGCCCAGTCATCTAGCGAACGACTACACAGACGTCTCCATTGCTGGACCCCGCCTAGGAAGACAAGCGGCTCAATGTTCTTGTGCGGGATGTTTGCGCCAGTCCACCACGCAGTGCTGTCGCGAAAAAGAGTCGACTCGAAGGCATCCGTTACGAGACTTTTCCACGAGCGGCAAGACTCTTCCGTTGGCTCGATCGAACGCAGGCCGTCTTCGCGCATCCGCTCGAGGAGGCTTACCACCCAGTCAACCTGAAGCTCAATGAAGGGCGGTGCGTTGGTCTGCGTTGTCGGCCCTTGCGGCCCGTAGAGCATGAACGCGTTTGGCATATTAGGAACCATCATGCCAAGATACGTGCTGATGCCGCTCTTCCAAGCGTCTCGTAGCCGGACGCCGTGCTTGTCGTGGATATTCATGTCAAGAAGGCTACCCGTCAAAGAGTCGTAGCCGGTGGCCATGATGACGATGTCCATATCGTGGTGTATGGAGGCGTCTGGGGCCTTGGTGACAATCCCCTGCCTGTCGAAAGACTGGATCGGGGTCTTCTTGAGATCGACCAGTTGGACATTCGGTCGATCCAGCATCTCGTAGTAGTCCATCTCGAGATTGACGCGTGTCGCTCCGAACCATTCGAACTGATCCAGAGGCGCGACGATGTCCCTCTTCTCGGGGTCCGTCATCCGGCTTCTCGTTTTGCGGACCCAGAAGTCGTACAAGCATGCGTTGGCCGTCTTGTCAAACGCGATGTCGCGATAGTTCGATTGTGTGAGACCGAGGCCACCCCTGTTCCACAGTCGCTCAAACAGGCCGGCCCGTTCTGCTTCAGTCGTGCAGCGTAGCAAATCGGTATTGTGATTGTAGGGCAGCGCCGAAGACGAGCCGAACTTGGCCTCGGTGAATATGGCGTCGTAATAGTTTTTCATCTCTTCCGACTCTCGGTTCGACAGCTGTCTTTGGTGCATGGGGATCGCGATACAGGGGTTCCGAACGAAGACTGTGAGCTGGCAGTCCACTTTGGCAAGCTCCTGTACGATCTGCAGACCAGAGGCTCCCTGCCCGATGACACCAATCTTCTTGCCCGCAAGCTGGAGATCGCTGGGCCATGCGGACGGATGGATGACAGGCCCATCGAACATGTCCTGGTTAGGAAAACGAGGCGTGTACGGTTTGTTCATCGGGCCGCATGCGAAGATTGCGTACTTGGAGGTCGCGCACAGACCCTTTGTCGTGCGAAAATGCCAGCGTCTGCCCGCGGGGTCGTACTTGACCTCGTCCACTCGGGCGTCGAAAATCGTATCCTTGCGCAAGCCGAGAGTGGCATCGACGTGATGAAAATATCTGCGGATTTCTTCGTGCCCGGGAAACCGCTCGGTAAAATGGAAGTCGGCCCAGACTTCGGACAGGCTGAACTGGTAGGAGGGCGTGTCGGAATCGACCCTGGCTCCGGGATACCGATTGAAGTGCCAAACGCCCCCAAAGTCGTTTCCACGTTCAAGAATCTTGGCCGAGTACCCCGCCTGTCGAATCTTGAACAGTGAATAACAACCGCTGAAGCCTGCGCCAACAACGATGACGTCTGTTTCAAGCGTGTCTGCCCTACTTCTTTCCATTGTAACGAGGAAGGGAGAAATACGGGGTGGCCGGTTGCTGTAGTCGCAGGTATCCGAAGCAGTGATAACAGCTGTATGGGTGTGAACGAACAGTAGCAGGATCTGTAGACCAAATCTGCTTCATTTGACTGCTATTTTCGTGCCTTTATACGTGGCTTGGACATGAACAGCCATGATGTCGTGAGTCGCCAACGAAAGGAGCTTCTGGCTCTTTGGCACCGAACATTCATGGCAAGGTCTCCCGTGGGATGTCGCAAAGGAACGGCGGTGGACCCAAGTAGAAGCAGCGACATGCCATTTCGGACCATCACAGGGCTCGCAGCAAGCTGTTGTTGGCCGTATCCCGCCGCTGCGGCAGGAGCAGTTTCCGGCGCATCAGTTTCCGGCGCATCAGTTTACTTGCTGCCTCCCGTGCACAAACGTCAGTGCTCGAAGACCCCTACCAACCCAGAAATGATGGGATGCGTGGTTGGGCGAAGCCTGGAACAGGCCAGATTAACTGCCCGTCATACAGACCCACTTTGAGAGGTCAGTTAGCGGCCAGATCCAGATCTCAAGCGTCGGAATTGACGCAAAGAGGGCCTGTTTTCTCGGGAATTGGCGTCATGCCCCCCCCCCAATACGCAAAGGTTGGGGCCAAAACAGCGCCAATCTCAGCGCAAGAGGGACGGACATTCTAGAACCCTTCATAAAAGTGGGGACCCGGTATCGACTGCTGCGATTGCCAATACCGACAAGCCATCAGACACTCGCGAAATTTGGCGCTGCAGCTTTGTGAAGTGCATGCAATGTGTCTATGGTAAAAATCGTCGGCACCTTGTCGGCCGGCGATTGGCCTGCCTGCCTGCCTCGCCGCAAAAATCACAAGAGGCTTCCCTACGTACAACACACATCGATCCTTACTGATCAATTGCGTGAGACTGGCGTTCTTTGCATTAGGCGTTGTGTCTGGCCAAAAGCCGGGTTTCGTCAAAGGCAAGCTCCGTAGGCGGTCAGCAGATTGACTGCTTCTTCGCTGTTGTTGCGATAGGCAAAGAACAGCGGACGCTGTCCCCACTCCCCTGGGATGTTTGGATCGGCCCCGTGTTGAAGCAGGAGCTCAGCGCAGGCGAGGTTGTTGTATAGAATTGCGACCCCAAGAGGCGTATGCATGAACGGTTCCGCCGGGGCTCCGTCAGTCATGCAATACCCGTCATTTTGCGAATCGATCATGGATAGACAGCAGGACTTCACTGACGGCCCGAAACCATCTGGCCCAATGTCGAAGAGCCGCTGGAGGATGTCGTAACCCTCGGTTTCCGCAGACAAGTTCGGAAACCCAAAATCGCCTGCCAGGGTATGCAGGATCGTGTCTCCGATCGAGTCTCGTAGAAATAGGTTCGTAGAACTCGTGAGGGCATGGTGTAACGCTTGAGTCTTCCGCCCACAATCGAGTTGATGCTGGTGCCAAGCATCCGTTGACACTTCCCGTCTGAAGAAGCGCTCTGGCGTACGCACTAGAACATGGAAGATGAAATCGTTCTATCGGGCATGTCAGAGTAATTGCATTCAGTGATGGGTCCTTGCAAGTGGTACCAAATCTGTCCCATCGGCTTCTTGTTGTTCTTGAGACCCATGCCAATCTCCCGATGAGGCAAGCGTCAAGTCGGTAGTCTCACTGCTGCCGTCGAGGGCTCTCCAAGCCGAGGGAGACTCGGATGGATCAGGATATTCGTATCCCAGGTAAGACAGCTCGTCCATTGGCACATCCTGTGTTGGTGTGACACGTCGCTCGGCGAGACTGTTGCCGCTGGACGATGGCGTGTTCACGCCGGATGACCATGAATCAGAAGAGGCAGTCGTCTTTTCAAAGTCCAAAGCATACGGATTGGAATCGATCAGTACGTCCGAGGAGTGTTGGTCCAGATGCTCCATTGCGTGAGGCGAGGCTTTCGTCCAGCTAGGGGCGAAGCGAATAGTCATAATCAGACAACCTGTCAACCAAGTACGTTCCGGATGCTGAAGCAGAGCGAGAGAGCATCTTACATATCATGACAGCATGATATTTAAAAGTTTGTCCGTCGTCGAAGCGTTTATTCAGAAAGCAGCAAATGTCTCTCATATCCAGGAAGTCTCTCAAAAAGGCCCTTTCACTCATCAACCGCCATCGGAAAACGCCACAACGCAATACGCGTCCGGCAACGGACTTTGCGCCATATACAAGACCTATCCCAAACCGGCTATCTTGCTTACTCCAAAAACTTGTTTTGGCTCTGTTCGGCATACCCAGTCAGACTGGCAACAATGTAACCACGCAGTGAGAAGGATCGAAGTCCGGCTTCTGGTAGTGTCATAAGTACATCCGTTCCACAGCAAACCCCGTCATAGCAAAGTATACTTGGAAAAGACTCGAATCATTCCGAGCCAGAAAACCAGTGACGTTCTTTGGTGCCAACATCACTATTACGTGGTGTGCATTGGACATCGCTACTCACGAAACGTATGACCTGCGTGAAGATGCAAGACTCTGCGCCGAAGAGTGAGTTTTGCTCGCAGCCCAAGCCCTCATCAGGTTCATGACAATAACCCCCGAAGCCGGACTGGACTCATGCGACAGATTAGCCAGTCTGGAATCGCCGCCTTCCGTCCGAAACGAGAAAGAAAAACCCCCAGGGCTACGTCCACGTGGTTCACGGTACGTGTCTGACGTTACAGTTTCCATAGATTGATGGACTGACTGCTTGCCAGCCGTCAGAGCCTGAGGAAAGGTGACCGTCGCAATGTCATTCAGTGTGAATCAATCACACCCGGCGCTACGTTCGGCTGGGTGACGAATGGTAGACTTGTCATGGAATATGTCAATGGTAGGATGGCGTACTATTTTGTGGCCGACGATGGTCGTATGATAGGTGTCTATCCTGGCGTTTGGAGTTGTCCACCTGTGTTTCAGTGGTCGCCAAATTGAAGGTCCGCAAGCCATCGATGTAATTAGACCGTATTACAGAACAAAGCTGTTTTGATGTCACTCATGTCAAAAGCATCATCACGTCTGGCTGTTTAAGCGGCGTGTCATAGATAAAGAACATGGTTATAGGCAAAATACAAGAGCCGATGCTGTCCGTCTTCGAATCAAATCATCACCACACGCTCGGCAAAATCTTAACTAGTGCATAAGTTACACGGATGTATGGTGCACTATATCAGTTCCCTGGTGACCCCCGTTTTGTCGACTGACACTATGCATCCGTGATAGCGATGACGTTGATCAAGAGAATGGCCGAGAGCTTTCGCAATGTTTCACTCGCTTCGCCAGTTCCGTATCTGCTCTGACCCCAAAAAGATTGACCCAGATCCCTTCGTCACCTCCAAGTCTCTAAGGCATACTGTTAGGCCTGACGCCGACGGTGTAGCCACGGAGGAGAACTTGCTCTCCGGGCGAAACGGCGACCTTGGATTGTTTCTGGCGCTGTTAGCCACAAAACTGTTCGCTTCTTTCAGCCTGAGTTGGAACGCAGCGGTGCCGGGCAGGCTTCGTGATTGTGCTGCTGATGAAGAATGGCTTGTCGCACCAGGGGAGAACAAAAGGTCCTCATAAACGTCAGCCATTGTTCGCCCGAAATGGACGGGAGCTGGGTCTTGCGGGAATAACGGTGTCATTTTTGATGTTGCAAGTTCGCGATGGCGAAGGGGTCAGTGTCTCACGACATCAGGGCTGTATATAACAGCATGCCAAAATGAGCCACATCTGGCAGCGCTCTCATCGCCTTCAATTTTCGAGACAAACAGAAACGTGCTTTTGTGCACCATAGATACAGCTGTAGGCTTCAGAGCCATGTTTGGCTCCGGGAAATGAATGCCATATATAACAGGTCGGTTGAGGGATTACTTTCCAGCCTCACTTGTGTGTTGAACCAGATCGGATTCCGTTGCAATGGAGATCTGGGCGGTTGCCAATGTGTACACTGCTGATGCTCCGAGAGTCAGTACCTCCCAGCCGCCGTCAGAAACAGTAGCTGAGCTTCCTCGAATATGCACGTGCGCCACCGAGGGCGATGCGTCCAACACGACGGCAGCACATACAACCGCACTACCCAACACCTTGGTATCAAGCCATCGGTTCTGGAATGCTAGTTTCGACCACGAATCATCGAATGCTAGCGCCATTACCAGTCTTACGACAACGACATCTGGCGGCAACGTTGAACCGTCTTGGACATACCACAAACCAACAGTGCACACCACCGCGACTATCCCCGTCAGCGCAACCGCTTCGCATGGCGCTAGCTGTAGTCGCTTTGCAATCTTTGTTGCTTTCTTTCTGAGCATCTCGCTTTGGGATCGTCTTCGTTAGACCAAACTTGCTCCTCCTGGTGGCCGGGACACGACGATCGGGCGATTCGGGGTGGCGCTGATGAGAAATGAAAGCACGGGTGAGATCTGGTTTACGTCCACTGCTGGGTTTTCTACTTAGAGAAAGCGGTCGATGATGTTTTAATCAAGCAGTATCGTGAATTTTCCGCAACAAAGGACATGAAAGCCTGTCTCCGAGGGCCTGACAATATTTCTGTGTCACATCTGTTTGCATGGGATATATGTCAGAAAAAGATGACGCTTTCAAGATTCGACAACCCAAAGCTTCACTTGCTTCTTTGCTAGCTTATCTTAATCACTTAGATAGGCTCCCTCAGTTATGAAAAGATACCACAGCAATAACACATCAAGCCACACGTGGATAGGAGACAATGCACCACGCCAGCCAAACATACAGACGAACCAACCAGATAACACATGTCAAAGGCAGTTCACAAAGCGGTCCCCAGAGACGCTACCAGTCTATTTCCACGTGTGATGAGAAATTGAATGATTGATTATTACAGTATCCTAGGAGGAATAGCCGCCGACATTTTGATCGAAGTTCCCTCCTTCTAGCGACTTAACTTACCCGCGGATGATCCACGGATATCGGTATCGTCGTTCCCTTTGCCTCTGTTCTTTGGCACCTTTGCTTTTCGTGTACTGCACGGTGTTAGACTAAACAGGCTGTAATGCTTTCAACAGGACTAACCTCGTCATCTGTTATCTAGGCTTTGGACGGGGCGGCGGCTTCGGGACGGCAGTGGTATCATATGCTCCGCGTCCTCCCTCCTTGTTCTTGATATCAATGCTGGCGATAGCCATGTTTCTTATTGAGGTAATTCTTCGTTCCGCTGCTGGTGTTGTTGATCATTCTGCGAGCCTCACGTCGATCGATTCGTGGGCTTTATATATGTGTCCCCTTCCCCTATTCCACGCAACCATAATAAGTTTCGAAGGTACCCATGCGGAATTGACTGAATCCCTGTGATAAGAGTTGTATAACCCTGGTACCAAACACCCCCATGCAAACTCCTGGTTCGTCAATCTTTTCGTCAAGGACATTTACCCCTGAGTGTTGTTACCCCTCAAGCTCCTTCCGGACCAGCATGCACAACGTTTCGACTGGCAAGTGTGATCTTCTGGAATAGGTTCAAGTGGTCTTCCTGTACTTCGGAGCGCTGAAGAGGTCGGTTCCACAGCCACCACGTATGCCAAAGGCATGATAAGTTATTAGCGCCACAGCCGTCCAGCTTGCCACTTTAAGTTGCTAGGTTTCCGTCCGACGAATCAGCTTTGCCTCAGGTGTGGGTTGGCGGAAGCGGTTGACAGGTTTCTGCCCATGTAGCAAAGCCTGGACTAGGTTGAAATTGAGAGCAATCTTGGATCCCCAAGACAGGCGGGCGCTGCTCGTAATGATTTGATTCTCAGGCAAAGCTCGTGCAACGAGCGCTGTGAACCAAGTCGCAAATCAGTACACTTTCCATCTGCCCTCGTAAAGAACCTTCGTAGAACCGGGTCTGAACACACTGAGAATGAATGTACGGTCCTGGCGCTGCACTACGGTATCGTGGGGACAACAGGGGAACTTTCCCGTGCTACATACCTCCACTGTCTATACTATGCAACAATAGGCGCCCAAGAAACGGGGCGGGCGAATGACGTCGGCCAAAGCCGAGCAACGTCTCCGTGAGCATGTTTTTTCTCCTCGTTACAATCGTGTCACAGAAACTTGTTCACGTCGGTCTTCAGTCTCGAAAAGAGAGAGGCAGGACGTCGAGGTCGCTGACGCCAGACCTGTAAACAGTCGCGTCTCAGCTTATGTAAGGCCTGAACTTCAGTTCTTGCTGAGGGGATATGGCGGCCATCGGATGTACCGTAGATACAGGGCTGGCGCGCCGAACTGGTGTTCCCTCTCTCCTTGGGCTGTCCCTTATCATTCTCTGGCATGAGTCAACAGACTAGCATCAAGTGCTAGCTTGGTCTTATGGCCCTTCCGAAATACAAACGGTTCAAGTGTTCTGATAAGCCGTCGTCTGTTGCGCCGAGAATCGTGCAACCCTATCATGTCAGAGTCTCTAATGGGCCTGTGTCGTTTCGGAGTTGTACTTCTCTATGTGCCTTGTGGACGAGCTTCCTCACCATCCCTTTAGCAATATCGAGCTCAAACTTGTGAAGCCCTAATCACTACTGATTGGGCTAATTGAGCTCATCAGAGGGGTGACATAAGCAGGTTGATATAAAAATGAAAATTGGAAATGGGGGGTTGCAGGCGAACGGGAACTGCTTGCAATTTTTTTCATCATCCGTAAGACCACTCGAAGCCTGTACCATGGGCCAACACATCCGGAAGAATGCGATGGGGTCTCTTTCATCACGTCGCTTTGCGTAAGCAGAAAACGTTCAGTAACAACCCGAGTAACGAGGCCAATCGAGTGGCCAGCGTCGACATGCGATAGGCCGGAGCAATTGTTGCTGAGATATCTCTACCAGCTTTTGGCATCCGCGCTTCGGTGGTGTATACCGTATCTTCGCTCCCGACGATCTGATACAATGTAATTGAGTCCAATACCGGCTTCTGGTTCTTGACTTGGAAAACTCTTCACCGCGGCCACTTGTCGCTGTTCTTGCTGAAAAGGTACGCGAAATTCAGCATGCAAGACAAACGGCTGCGATGAATTGATTCCTAGAAGGCAAGGATCGGAAACCGAGTATAAAGCCACTTTCAGCTGTTGGGCTTGCGGTTGGCAGTGCAAAACCGGCTCAACATCAACAAAGCGCTGCGACGTACGAGCTGCAAGGGGAATAAATCGGTGATGAGCGCTCAAACCGGCTCCATCACCCCGTACCACAGAGCTCGTAATGGCTTCGTCCGAGGGAAGTCATATTTGAGGGCGATGCAGTCACATCACGGCATGCAGTCTCGGCCGACACCGTGATGGATCAGATCACATTCGTACCTGGATTCTGTTCGGACTACTCAAAGTCACGAAGCCATGGCCCCTGTGGCGTCGGACAAGATCGTCTTCACATACGACAAAAAGGCGAAAGAGAAGGTCCGAAAATGTGGGGGAAGCGCGAAACGCAAAGCCGTGCAGCTGGGTCTGGGGGCCCGAGTGTTTTCGGCCGTCGTCCATTTCAATCCGACCTATGGAAAATTAGACGGGGCTGTCTACGTCCCGCAAGGCCAAAGTATTCCTGACGTGAACCAGTTTGTAAGTCTTGGGAATAGAGAAGTCTTTTGGGGTTCGGACGGTTCGAACTGACGTGAGTCTGGACCAGCTAGCGGAACTCGCCAACGGCATGCAAGGAATTGGAGGCCAACGCCGGGTCACACGCCGTCGAAGGGGGGAGACCACCCCGGAGCCCAGTCAAACTACGGTGGAGGCAAGCGACAACAAAGTGGGGGAGCTTACAGGCAGTGCAACAGAAGAGAGCGATGCCAGCGCAGCCGAAGACGCAGAAGCGAATGAAGTCGCGAATGAAGATTCGGATGCTCCTCACGAGATCGAGGCCAATGATAATGGTGTCGCTGATATCTGCGGCATTGCGTCGGACGCCCAACAAGACGACGCCTGTTTGGACGAAGACCCCATGAACTCAGCACAACATGAGATACCCACAGAAACAGCGCTGTTCAGCGAAAATCGCAACGATATGACGGAGGACTTCGCCATGGTTGACACCGACACGGCGGCTGAGACTAACGCGGGCGAGGAGGACTCCTTCGTCGGCTTGCTTGAGATTGGCACGCATGATCTGTTTGAGATGGAAGCCGAGACGACCAGTCGCTTTGATCTCACGGACGGCGGGTGCCTGTCAACTTCTGGACCAGTCGACAACAGCGGGCAGGAAGAACGGCCAATCACCACCATGCCTGATTGGGAAAGTGGGGAGGTGGAGAAGACAAGAGGCGACGCGGTGATTGAGAATACAGCGGAAAGCAACGAGGAAGCCCCTGGCCATGAGACGAAAATCCAGAAGACGCCAACTGCTGCTGTCGCGCCCGTTATTCGGACTGCAAGGAACACACAAAAGATTCATCGCTTCTTTTTGCAAGTGTCCAAGCAGATTCGACTTGCCAGACGGCAGGGAGACCTTGACATCGGGCATATCCGCCAGATCCGGCTAGGTGTCAAAGCGGTGAGGGAAGTCCGAGCAAGGGTTCAGAGTCGAGGAAACCGAAATGTGAGGCCGGCTTATGGTGCCAGAAACCCACCGCGACTATGAGTTGGTAGAAAAACAAGTAGCCATTAAGCAAAGAGGAGCAGTCCATACATACAGTAATCACCTTCACTGGTACAACGTTAACCTGGTGTCAGAGCGAGGGGAAGCTGATACCCTTAATTGAGCAACGACTACAAGGGGACGACGAGGGTGACAGCGGCAAGCGACAGAGAATGGGATACAGTAAGCTCGCGTAGGACAGGAAGAACAATACTTGTGAATCATGGGTTACAGTACGTACGTATATTGTACATCGAATGGGCCGCAACCTATAAGCTCTAGATAAACTCTTCCAGAGCATATGTTTCATTCGATGCACAGCGTGAACTGACCAGTCGAACTTCAAAGTTTATCTCGTTCTTGGGTGATGGCCTTCTTGTACTCTTCTGCCAACACGGCTAGCTCTGCAGCGTTCAAAACTCGATTCATAACAACTTTTCCGCTGTGGGAAAGGCAGATAACCGTATTTCGCTTATTGAGAAATTCAAAAGGCACTATTAAAGCACGCTTGAGAGACGATTGCTGGCTTTTGACAAGCTCACAATACATACCTTCGATCACTGTTATTCCATCTCACGACAACGAAGCCATGTCTCAAGGCTCAAACGTTGTACTTCTTACAGGAGTCACAGGCTTCCTTGGAAGAGTAGTACTCGAGGAGCTTCTAGGACGGCGAAAGTGTTCCGATTCGACTTAAATCGCTCTCGTGATCAGGAGCAAGAATGGTATCAGCGGCCGTGAGCGATTTTCCAAACACACTGCCATTTCCAAGTGCTTTTCAATGCTACCCAGCAATTGGCTGGAAACTGTCCTGGTATTCGAAGGCGATCTGGGCCTCGCGCACTGTGGCCTCGGTGAGAAGGATCGCGATTGGGTTCAGGAACATGTTACGCATATCATCCACGTGGCCGGCCACATAAAGTTCGATGCTGAGGCCGTCGAGGCCATAGAGTCTAACGTGACGAGTTCTCTTAACGTACTCAACTTAGCCAAGGCCTGTAAGGTGCTCCAAAGACTAGCAACTACAAGCACCGCATACGCCGTTCCCCCAAGCACCGCCCCTATTCACGAACGATTACCCACCTTGCCGGTGCCGGCCAACGAAATTTTTCAGGACCTCAGCAGGGGGAAGCTACACAAATCTGATGCAGTTGTGCTCACAGGGCATCCCGACATCTACAGTCTCTCCAAATGCCTAGCGGAGCATCTTCTAATTGAGCAACATGGGTCTGTCCCCATGACGATCGTCCGTCCCAGCATTATTTGCGCATCGTCCAGACATCCCTCACCAGGCTGGATTGATAGCAAAGCGGCATTCGGAGGCTTCGCTGCAGGCTTCGCCACGGGGATTCTGTCCGTCGTGGATGGCCGCCGCGACGCGAAGCTTGACATCATACCCGTTGACGAAGTAGCCTCATGCCTCATTGAGGAAGCTTTCCGTATCGAAGAAAGGCCAATTATTGCGCTTCTTCCACCGAGAATTGTCTTCTGCGTTGCTACAACGTCGAATTCTTTCACTCTTGATGAGGCCTGTCAGCTGCTGACGTCGTTTTTCAAGCATCACCACCAAGGCTCGCGACCGCCCAACTTCCGGTAAATTGGTCCTCAAAACTTCATGTTTCATATTTACGAGATGATATATCAGAAGATGCCCTCGCAAGCAATGGCAGCCATGTTCCAAATCGTTGGGAAAAAGCGACAAGCGGCAGCAATCAAGAAGTCTTATCGGCTAGCAACGGCAATGAATGCGATCTTTGCGCCCTACACAAACCATACATACGACTTTGGGCCTAGAAGAAGTATCTCCAATTTCGACAAGAGCGAATATATGCAGAGAATCTGCGAGGGTGTCTCGAAGCACTTGATTCAACCAAAATTGTGAACCTTTCAATACAGGGGGAGGTCGTCCATCAGAGATTATTAAGTCTGTCTACCTGTTCTGGGCTAGCATTTGGCGACCGATTCGGCGGGAGTGAGCGGTAAAGAACTACGGCACGACTGGTACAGTAACAACCCGTGCCATGGACAGCAGGCACCGCTTCAGCCGCCGACGACATATGCACATAACCGTAGTATGAGGCGTTCTGGACAAATTAGCAAGGGTCTCCGGTGCTGGGTCCACACAAAATAGAAAAAAGGGTTCCTAAGAGAACAGAAAACGGCTTTACATTGCAGTTCATGCGGGAACAGCCATTCGAAGTCAGTTGTGGGGTTAACGGCAGCCAGATGTTGCGCTGGCTGGTTAATGCGACGCCGAAACTGGCTTACACACAAGATCGCTTCCTAGGTTAACGACCAATTACCGGCACGGCCAGCTGTTCTGAGTATCGCGATGAGTGCTCCGTTACTAGCAGAGACCCTAAGATTGAATATCTGACCGTAGCACCATACAGTAAAATCACAACTTTAAAGCAAGTTTAGGCTCGAAAGTATAAAGATATGTTTGCCGTTCAAGCACACAAGAAATAGATAAAAGCGTCTAAGTTGGCTGCTACTGTGCAGTGTATAAACAAACGATTCCTCGTCTGGATCGTACGCTGCTCTCATCTTTGTCAACCAACGTCTTCGGCGAAAATGACAACCTTTCGGACCCATGTCTTCACCGCGTTGGTAATCAACACTCTCTTGATGGTTCACATTGTGGTCGGTAAACTCAACTGTGACTTGGTACATCCGAGTGGTCTCCAGTGGGACGTATTTTACGGTCGGGACTACAATGTTGTGTCTGAATTCTGCAACCAGCAAGAACGGGACGAAGCAAATGCTTTGAGTTGGAAAGTGGACATCAACGGCAACAGACAGCAGCCAGAAATAGAGGAACGAAGCCCCCCGGTCACTCCGAATACCTACGAAGATTACGAAGTGCACCTCAAATGGACGCCACACAAGGGTTTTGTGTCTGGCTCGTGTCCCACAAGCTGCTCGAAGACGTACCAGGACATAGCTCAGAGTTACTGTAAGCCCACCGAAGAAGGTTCTTTTCCTCTCAACCATTAACACCTATCCAAAGGTGGGCATACGGGCGGTGAGAGCAACGTGATGGCTAAAAACGGGACTTGGGACATTGGTTGTGGGCAGTATTCGTGGTTCATTACCCAAGCGGAGCACTCCTCGCCGACCATCTCTTATGAGACAAGTCGACCTGTTCGTACCGACAACTCGTCCTCCAGAAGTGGAACGGAGACGGCCATGTTGTACAGCAGCTTGCCGTCCTCAGCTCGAAAGTAGCACATAGCCAAAATGACGATACGCCTAGCCGAGGCCACCGATTATTGGGGTTAGTCACGGTGCTAACAAGAGAGCCCGCTCACTGTTTACACACGTCGCCCAAAAACAGAGATTTCGCTTCTTCTTTGTTTCTTCAAGAGACGCCACGGCCAGTCGTTCGGCTGGCGAGAGAGATACCCAAGCGAAAGATCAATTTGTCAAGGACCGGGACCTTCAAAACGATCGATCTGCAAGCAAGGGGACATCCACAGGGCGGGCCAGTCATCTCGAGCCTGTTCTCCTGACTAGGGGATACAGAATGACTGCGAAGGATGAGCCGACGGAACGACCGGGGACACGATTTTGCATGTAGCGATTCAAATGTAGCCTTTTCTACTCGTAGCGAGTCACTTACTTTGAAGTCATTGTAGCCGAGCCCGATGGGTTGAGTAACGACCCAGTGTCGATAAATTGTTGCAAACCCGTTACGTGGCTTATGACAGTGCTGTAGATGAGTGGCGTGCTGGTAATGCTGTCATCCCATTATCGTCTAGAACCGGCTTTCGCCAAGGTCGTTCTAACAGTGTCTCAACACGAGCGCCGATGTGAGGCGAGGCCGCTTGTCCAACAAGCCGACACGGCCAATTGGACGGGCAGTACCATGTTGCTGCTAACAACCTGGCTTGCATCCACTGACCCATGAAAGACCTTGTAGCAGGGCAAAGCGTTGGAGTGGCATTTGACACGATGTTCAGCAGCGCGCTCTCCTGCGTCCGATCGTCTCACAAGTCTGGTGGGATGCAAGCCAAGAAGAGTTGCTCTTTGATAGACGTAATCACTGAGCGAGCGGTAGGGATGAAAGAGCAAAGGGCAAGGGGTACATTGTTGTGCAAAGCGTCAACGAAGATCCAGATCTATAAGAAAGGCAAAGCCCGCCACACAACTTCATGCGGTTTTCTTCTTCTTTATCATCGACAGCTTAAACCGAACTTGAAGATGACTATCATTGACCTTACCAACGAAAGCGAGGACGAGGTCGGGGTCGAGGTCGGGGTCGAGGTCGAGGGCGACGAGCTTTTGTACTTTTGCTCTTGGTGTCATGCACCCCTCCAAGAGAATATCTTGCTTTCTGGTTGCTCATGCGTTCGTTTCCCACGCCCGGATTCAAGGCTCGACTAAACATAGGCTCAGGTCATTTGTCCGGCGTGCTGCAAGAACTACCAAGAATACAACGGGACCGTCGAGGTGTACTGTTCTAAGCGAAACCACTGGCGCCATGGAGGCCAGCAGGTTCAAAAGATCTACGAGTTGTCCTGCGCCGTCTGCCAAGAGGATAGCCTAAACAAGCCTCTACAAGCCATTCCGTGCGGTAAGTCTAATCCCGTTACTTAATATCAAGGTTCTGCAGGCTTATTAGATTCCAAGGTCACGTATTTCACACCGAATGTCTTCAACCCCTTGGGCCAGAAGTCGCAAAGATGTGTCCTTACAGATGCATTAATAAAGGAAAATGTTATCTTGTGACTCCTACCAGTCTGTTAGGGAAGCATAACGGCATCACAAACAGGAGAAAGTTCTTAACAAGCGAGTACCATGAGCGGAGACTGATGAACAAACGAAAAGAAGAACGGAGTAAGCGTATCCAGAAGATGTTAGATGACGAAGAAGAGGACTTGAAGGAGTGGAAAGCTCGGACTTTGGCAACATTACGCGAAATAGAAAGTCGGCTTAGTAGTTCACGGTAATCTTTGTGCGAAGGCACGCTTGAAAACAAGACTTTTGGCAGAAGTCTCTTATAACGATGAGAGTATCCTAGTTTGTGTATTGATACTGTACTTGCTTCCAATCTTATTTGATTCCTGCAATTAGCTGCATAGACTATTTTTGTTCTATGACATCATCTTGAACAAAGGATACTTTCTGCTTATGAGCTGAATGTATTCACCTGCTACCGACTTGTCCTGCTATAGCCCTAATATCGGCGTGTAAGGAATTGGCCTTCGTCCGGCTTAAAGCTTCCTTCTCTCCAGGTGCGCCAACACGGTGAGAGTTTTCAATTTTGAAACCGTTCTGTTGAAAGTTTTGAAAGCCGCATATAGGCTAAAGCCGTGGAAACTGCATTGCTTGATCTTGCGATGGAAGATCTTCGTAGTTTTCCTCGCGACCGATGCGGCAGTTGATAAGTTGCAAGCCACTGGCCGCCATGCCACCGACACTGTCTCGGGGTGACTGCTTTGCTCACATTGTCCATAATCGAAATGTTGTGAGAAACCAGACCAAATCTGGGCTTGCAAAGAAGGGGCAGGCAGACAAGTGAAATGATCAAGTGCTACAAATATCTGATAAGTCCAAAGGGCGCGTTAATGTCTCAGTATGCCCACCCACCAACGAGAAAGAACATCGCGTTTTCGGTCTACTATGTTCACTGCCGTTCAGGCGTCGAAACGTATTGACGGAAAAGTTTCAATGAAAAGGCCTTATCTGCTTCTTAGTAGGGTCTGTAATACTGCATAATAAAATTCTGGCCAATGCTGCATGCTATCCTTTATCGGGTGGTTTGATAGGTGGTTGAGGTACTGATCGAAAAATTGACATCCTCAGTCCTCAGACTCTGTCTAAAATCGTTTCCCAAGGCACCTCAACGGGCTGGCCTTCATTGTCATCCACACAGCTGCAGCTGCAGTTATCATAAAAAGTGATCCAGATACTAGGCCGAGGAGAGCAGCGTATTGCCAGGCATGTACAGCTGTAAACCAAAAAACTAGTCCAAGGACCAACTCGAATAACATAAGTCGAAAAAGAAGATCGGCACCCATGCCATTGCTCGATGCATCCGGGTAGGCTCATGGCCGCTCTGGAACTCGAAGGAAAGCATGATCGTAATCATTGCTGTAAAGATTGCCGTGATAACTGAGCTGACGAGAAGGCTACATTTGGTACGTTGACTTCCTCTCTCCGCACAAAAGTGCGCGGCGATTCTTCAGTGCCTGCAAGGAAGGTCCACGATACAACGTGAACTGAAACTTCATTTTGCACTAGTGGACAGCAAGAGAGGCTACGAGTTCCTCAAATCGCTTCAGTAATACCTCTGACATTTTCCGCACTTACGACAACCTACAAAACGTCGGTATGAGATCTGATTTCCTCCGATATCTTCTGTTTGAAGCCGAACGTGGGGTCTACACTGAGACCGACACTGTCGCCCTCAAACCCATCAACTCATGGATTCCACCCCATCTACGAGACAACACCCGCCTGGTTATAGGCACCGAGCATGACCAGCGCGATGGGAGGCCATGGGAAGACTTACCTCGTCCGTTGCAGTTTGCCCAGTGGACGATTGCCTCAGCACCTAGACATCCGGTGCTTCAGAGGATTGACATCTCGCGCAGCTGCGTCCGTGAAGAATCCGGTGCGCCGGTACGGGGCCCGGGAGATCGAGCTCAGGCACACGAGCTTCGAGTTTCTGAAGTCCACCGGTCCTGCAGCATGAACTGATGGGGTGTTTAAGTATTTACAATCCGCCAATCCAGATTTGACGGGGAGGAGGCTCTTGTCCAACCACGAAATACGATGATCATTACGCAATAAGTAGCCTATAGCGTATTATGTTCTACATTTCGCGACAGCCAAACAGCAGAAGGTCAAATCAATCAACGACATGAGTCCAAGAATCACCACATATCCCAGCAACAATGGATCACTGCGCTGAGTATCGCATGCAAGAATGAACGTCACGACACGAGTAGAGCATCTTGGCTTGAGGATACAGAAGCTTTGTGGCAGAGTCGGGTCAATTGGGTTACGCAACCTAGTCAATGATCCGGGAAGCCTACTGGTCCTGCTGAACGTATGGCCCCACATTCGACCGAGACACCAGCCGGGGCGCCGATGAGCACCGGGCGCCGAACTCCG
>JAIMZG010000800.1:0-18720 GCA_020466075.1 Colletotrichum coccodes
TTTATCTCACATTTGCCGCTTCCACCCCAACCACGACCGCAGCGTCGGGGGGGGGGGGGGGGGGGGGCGACACCGACTCCAATCCAGGAAGATACAACTACGAGCTGCTCCAAGTTCTACTTGGTTCGATCGGATAATGGGTGTTGGGCCATTTCGGATGCGAACGGTATCGCGTTGGATGATTTTTTCCAGTCTCTAGAGCGAAGGACTCCAAGTCGGCAGTTAGAGACTTCTTGAAGCGGCCGTTGCAAAAGTAGCACAGTTCTCTTCGGGATGCATGCCAACCATGAGGCTAAGCTTGAGCGTGGAGAAGCCGGGTTTCTGGATCAAGGCGGCGAGATTGTTGTACTCTTCGCACGGTTTTTCTGTCGAAAAAATCTCACAAGTGGGTCTCGAGTTGACCTGATTGCCATCAACGACCAGTTCTGGGACCTTTGTATTCTTCTGCCGTGCGAGAACATGGCTGACGATACGAAAACCACGCCATTTGTTCTTACTGGCTTCGTCAACCCAACTCTCGCACGGAATTCTCGCTCTAAGGGGTGGCGTAGGCCAGCCGCAAGGAAGCGGGTAATTGGAACCGTATGGGAATGCCCGGATCGTGGTCGTAGGGTACTGGGGAAAGAAGAAAATACCGTGAGCCGCTGGCGTTAATGTGATCCTTGGGAGATTAGGGAACTTGTTTTCGTCTAGTGCCCATTCGAATGCAGCATTATCAGCTGCGGTAGTAAGATCCTCTTCCTGCTGTTAGAGTAACCCCCGATAGTAATCGTAAGTTACGTTGAGAGGGAGCTGCGCGGTGAGCTGTTGTGCAGCTTCAACATGTTGCGGTAGAGTTTCTGCCTCTCTTCCTCGCCGTCTCCTCAAATACTCCATATTCTCCTTACATGCTTTAGCGAACCAGGAAGGTATGTCCTCCGGAAGGGGCTCGTCTCCCAACTCTAAGTCTTCAGCATCATATGATCCGCCATGAATAACCCAATTCTTCGTCTACAGAATTCATGAAACGTGCGTCGTCACAAACTATCTCGCAAACATCCTATCGGAACGTATCGTGGTTCGCGACCGCTTTGGAGACTTCAATATTGCAGGGGTTGGCTGATATGAAGGTGCGTTTGAAGCAGAGATGGGGGCTGACGATGTCGGAAAACGATTTAGAAGCTAAGCGCAGCTTTTTGAGATCAAAATTGGGTAGCTGCGAGAAAATGGTCCCGGCCAGCTCGGAGGGAAGCTTAGCAATGAATTCAATGATAGATTTAGACACCTTCGGATGCGAATCTGGTTGAGAAGTCGCCACGATAGGGGCTGAGATGAGTGGTGAGCAGGAGGTGGAAGTGTTGTTGACCGCATAGGACTGCAGCCACTCTTGAACATCCATACCCTGCCTGGTGCTACAAGGGGCTATAGTGGGACAATGCATGCAGTCCCGTCTCTGTTGGCTTGAAGTGGAGATGTGCGAATAAGAGTACAGTGCTACGCAATACTTGGCTGGCCACATGCAAGAGGGGATAATTTGGGGTGATTCTTACAAATGTCTCAAATGAGAGAGAAATACCCGCGCAACGTTTATGTTATTTTATGTGTTAACACTCTAGAAACTTTGGAATTGAAAGTGCTATTGACCGCTTTCTTGAAGCGGGAAGGTTGTGTGTATGTCGGGGACCGTTTGTTCGTCCTTGAGCATAACGAACCACGTCTTCGCTTTACTGCAGTCCGCTTGTGAAAATGCGGCAGCTGAACGCCCTGGAAGAGTGAAGATGTTTGAATTACGTTTGAGACATTACTTCTGGCTAAGGATGAGCTAGGCCGTCTGACAATACGTACGCAACTGGCAGATATGTTTACGATCTAAAGCTTTGAGACTACCTTATCAAGATTTATCACAAAACGGAACATCCTCGGGAAGACATCTCAAAGGTGAAAGTGGCGTGTTCTATTTAAGTAAATAGATACAAGAGAATTGGCTTATATTGTCAACCTCGTGTAGGATGACTAACGTTCGTTCAGGGTGACCGGTCATCCCAAGCGAGCTTCGCTCAGGAAGGCGGTCGCTTGTGGCAGAACATCGCGATAGCCTCACGTTGTCCTGCAACAAGATTCATTGCAGCTCCCGCACACTCTGATGTGAAATTGGGAAGAAATCGCAGCAGACTTCATTATCGACCGGTTGCGAAGTAAAAATAAAATGACTGGTTAATACTGCGGAAGCAGTATTGTAATTACGGATAGACTATCAAAGCAACGACATTTTACTGCGTGTAGATTTATGGTAGCGGAATACACTTTATTGTTATTCCTCCTCTATACATGGAAACACTATGGATTCCCTAAGACGATAGTCTCTGATTGTGGGCTGCAGTTTCCGCTAAAGTTACAGCAACGATTTTACTAAAGGCTTGATTTTCCTCTGAAAATTGAAACTCTCGATGGCCTATTGCTCGGAAACACACAGACAATCGGCAAGCTCCAACCAGATCCTTGGGCTGCTTTATGAGTGTCGCTGGCGAGTTTCTATTGATGACAAGGCACTCACGGGCCAATGAACACGCGAGCTAGCTAGTTTTACATTCTCGGCTCCAGTGTGCTCCTGAACCCGGTCTTGAAATCATACTGAGACGGCAAACTTATCGTCGTCGCCGAGCACCGGCTGGCCCCGGATAATACTTTGACAAGATCGACGGTTCATCTCGTCGTCACAAGAGCTCGGGTCAGCCAGGGTTCGCATGCCGAGGCCTCGGAACTTTGTGTAGCTGTAGGCCGAAATGGTCCAAATTCGGGGAGGTGTTGGAGTTCGGTAAAATGACATCAGACAAAATCAGAACCCATAACCTTTTTCTCGCCCTTTGTGTTAGTTGCCGCTCACATCTTTTACCCTCATTAGACTCTTTGCTACTACAGAGGTCACATTCACAATCCGAGTTTCATAGAAGCTCACGTACGTCTGAAGCTTAAAGCTCGAAAATTAACGTTTTTCGAATACGCAGGTTCTTTTGACCACCCATCCCAGACCCACATTGTTGTAGATTTCATAAGTCCACAGGACTAGAGGAATATTGTTCCCTTGATTCGTACACTCTCATGCCGACGCCAAACCCTTCTACTTGTAGCGTCTGCACATTATGATGGCCGACATGAAGGGAAATATCTTTGTATGTGAATCCTCCGGCTTCGGTGACCGGCTCCAAAACTTTCGGCCAAACCTGCATGATTACACGAAAAAGGTGCCGATCATCGCCCCAAGTGTAAGGCGGCGACTGGCTAAACGGCCGACATTGGGTCCAACAACACCAGAAAAAGCAACGTTGGGCACAACTGCGGTTGGAGTGGGACTTTTGATGATGAGGAGAGGCTTCCCCGCGACTGCGGGGTTGCCGCGCATCGGGGGGCCCTCGACCGATGAAAAGGCGAAAGCTTGCCGCTTTGTCCTCTTGAGATGGGGAGGACGAGAGCTTTCAGCAACTCGGTGCAACCTTGTGGCCCTCGAATGAGGCGGCATTGCATCTGTAGTGAGGAAAGTCAAATATTTGATTAAAACCACCTTGTTGGTGTGCCTTCGAAACTGCCAGTAAGCAGACATCTCGACGACCAACGTCAACACGTCCACGTCTTCTCCAGATGGCTTCGGCACTGGAAGGGAAGGGTTCGTTCGTTCCGGGCCGCGGGGACGTCGAGTCGCCCGCAATAAAAGAGGTTCGTCCGCAAGACTACCGGGATCCAAACATGACGTTAGGTCTCACTACTGTCACCAGGATGTTTCGCCCTCCTCGTGCCTCCCGACCGACGCCGACGAAGAGAAAGCCCTCCTCTGGAAGCAAGACAAGCGTATCATTCCGCTCTCGGCGGGCATTTACTTTCTGTGCTTCCTTGACCGCTCCAACATCGGCAACGCAAAGATCCTCAACTCGTCCTCCGGGCACGACATGCAGACGGAAACCAACATGTCGAACCACGACTTCACCATCGCCCTCATGATCTTCCTCATCGCCTACGCCCTTTTCGAGGTCCCCTCCAACATTCTCCTCAAGAAGCTCCGCCCCTCGCGCTGGCTCGCCTTTCTCATGTTCTCGTGGGGCGCCGTCACCATCGGCCTCGGCGGGGCCAAGGACTTTGCTACAGTCACGGGCGTGAGGTTCCTGTTGGGCGTGTTCGAGGCCGGGTTGTTCCCCGGGCTGGTGTACTACCTAACTTTCTGGTACAAGCACGACGAGAGGAGCGTGAGGGTCGCGATGATCCTGGCGAGCGCGACGTTGGCGGGCGCTTTTGGCGGCGCCATTGCGTATGGAATCGGGCATATGAACCAGGTGCACGGCCTGTCCGGCTGGAGATGGCTATTCATCCTTGAGGGTATTCCTTCCTGCCTGTCTGCTTTTTTCGTGTGGTTTTTCTTGCCTGACTATCCCGAGAGCGCGGGATGGCTCTCGGAGCGAGAGAAAGACGTCGCGCTGCAGAGACTGTACCACGAAGGCAGCAAGAGCAGCCACAAGAGCATGTCTTGGGAGGAAGCCAAGGCGACGCTGACGGACTGGAGGTTGTACGGACACTATCTCGTGTACTTTGCCATGTCGACGCCGTTCTCGTCGCTGTCGCTCTTCACGCCGTCCATCACGTCCGGACTGGGTTTCGTCGACCTGCAAGCGCAGCTCATGACTGTTCCCCCGTACGCAGCAGCATACGGTAAGCCTCGACTCGCGCCCCTGCACTTGCAAAAGCCTTGCCTGAGAAGCTGTTAACGCTTTCCAGTCGTCCAGATCCTCGTCGCCTGGTCCGCAGACCACTTCAATGCCCGTGGCGTACACTCGGCAGCCCTCGCTCTCGTCGGCGCAATCGGCTTCGCAGTTTCAGCCGCCCTCCCGCCGGACGCCTATAACGCGCGGTACGGATGCCTCATAGTTGGGGCGTCGGGGGCGTTCGCGTGCATCCCACCACTGCTGGGGTGGCTGACGTCCAACATCTTCAGCACGGCGGCAACGGGGCTCGCGATCGCGCTCAACGTCAGCATCGGTGCCGGACTCGGGCAGATACCGGGGGTCTGGGTCTACAAGGCCGAGGAGAAGTCGAAGGGCTACCCGACGGGCCACTGGGCGAACGCGGCGCTCCTGTTCGTCGTTGTCATCGGGTGTGCTGGATTACGGGTGTATTATGGGCTGAAGAACAGCCAAATGCTCAGGCGGGCGCAGGAGGATGGGACGGAACCGAGGTTGTACAAGTTGTGAAATGTCGGTGTTGTCTCAGCGACAGACCTCTTGGTTTCCAGCTTTGAGTCAATATTGGAAAATTGTTGCCGAGCGGTTATTTCAGCTCGCCTTCTTATTGAAAATGCTTCTCTGGGAGAATCGATGGAATTGTAAGAGCCGAGCAGAGGCAGAATCTTGACTTGGTGGAATCCCAATCCTGGCATCCCCGCAACGAAGCGGGTTCACGATGACACGGCGTTGTGGCAGAGTGGTCTAATGCGCAAGACTAGAAATCTTGTTCCTTCGGGAGCGTCTGTTCGAATCAGGCCAACGTCGAGACACTACCTTTTTGCATGCAGTTCCACACAGCCATTTACTGCATGCAACCTCTCAAGAATGCGATGCGCCCGAATGGGTCGCGTGGTCCTGCGATCACACCCATTTCGGAGGGAGGTGTCCGTGAGAGGATTGGAATTTGAAGTGAGATGAAGCGGCAGTGAGCTGCATTTGGGGAACATCCAATCCCGTGGCCTGGATGAAAACAGGCAGATTACAGATGAGCTTCCCCATAGACAATGCAAGTGTGTCCTCGCTCCCGAGGTCCCTCAATACTCATTCCCCTCTCTGAGACAAGCCCCCGGAAACGCCTAGTATTCTCATTAGAGACGGAACTAGTCAGGGATCATTCCCTACACGAGACCCCAAATTTAATCGGAGTACCTGAGACGACCATTGGGGCAGAACCGAAGCCAAATATAGTGGGATGCCCAGCGAGGATGAACCCTTGCTGCTTTCTTGGATTCGACACCGTCGCCTGAAGCACGTTGACTCCTTGCCATCTGTTCGTCCTGAAACATTGAACGATGTCCTGCTGAGTGAGAGGGAATTGAGCGTCAGTCGTCGCTGGCTGACTTTGAATGAGACTCATCGACAAAATCTGAACAGTGAAAGGGGGGACAGAGAAGGAGAAAAGACAGAGCTCCAGAAATCGGAATCGCGGGCGACACCAAAAAGTCGACACCATGCCCGCCTTCACGGTCCTCAACGGGAGCATCCAGACGCGGCGCATCCGCGTCATCGCGATCGCCATTCTCATCACAGTTTTTTGCTATTCCTCAGCAAGTCGCAACTCGCCGGCGGAGGATACCTAGACTCGGCAGACGCCGGACGGCCGCAGCCCCCAGGCAGCGAGAAGGCCGCCGCCGGCGGTGACGCCAGTAAGCAAACGCAGCAACAACCGCACGGGAGCCAGGACAAGGACAAGGACCTGCCCGTCGCCCACGGCGAGCCCGACGCGGCGGGCGAGAGGTTGAAAGCCGACGCTGCCGGCGAGGATTCGTACCGCGACAAGGACGAGGAATTGGCCAAGCAGCCTCCTGCAGATGCCGGCAAACCGGGCGACCCGAAGCCCAGCGACCCGGCGACGTCGCCGTTGCCGCCGACGCCGCCCGCCGACTGCGAGTCCTACGAGAACTGGATGCGCAAGCGGCCCGGCCCGGAATCCGAGGGCAAGCGCAAGTTCCCGCTCAACCGGCCCCGGCCGGAATGCCGCACCTTCCGCCTCCCTGCCATGGACAACCTCATCACGCGCATGAAGGGGGTCATCAAGGACCCGGACCTGTACCGTCTGTTTGAGAATGCGTACCCGATGACGCTTGACAGCATGGTGAAGTGGCGCGGCTTCGCGAACGAGACGGATGAGAAATCGGGCGAGACGAGGATCACTGACCAGGAGCTCACCTATGTCATCACGGGCGACATCGACGCATTGTGGCTGAGAGACAGCGCCGAGCAGATCAGCCCGTATCTCCCGCTTCTGGAAGCGTCGCAGGACAAGGACTCTCTCGCGAGTCTGTGGCGAGGCCTAATCAACGCGCATTCGCGCTACATCATCATCTCGCCGTACTGCCACAGCTTCCAACCGCCGCCGGAGAGCGGCATCCCGCCCACCCACAACGGCGCCTTCGTGCACAACCACCCCATGCCCGCCTACGACCCCGTCAAGGTCTTCGACTGCAAGTGGGAACTGGACTCCCTCGCCTCGTTCCTCAAGATGTCGGTCTCGTACGCCGAGAAGACGGGCGACTGGAAGTTCTTCTCCAAGTACAACTGGATCGACGCTGTCGAAGCGGCCGTGAACGCCGCGGGCGCCATGCGGCTCGGCACGTACTCCCCCGAAGGCAAGGTCGAGAAGTCGGCGTGGACGTTCACGGGTTGGACGAACCGCGGCAGCGAGACGCTGACCAACGATGGCCTCGGCAACCCGATCAAGGAGAACGGCATGATCCGCACGGCGTTCCGGCCCTCGGACGACGCCTGCATCTTCCAGTTCCTCGTGCCGGCCAACATGATGTGGGCGAAGTACCTCGAGTCCGCGTCCGAGATCATGGCCAAGCTCGACGGCGACAAGGCGCGGAAGCTGACGGCCGAGATGCGCGCCCAGGCGTTCGGGATCCGCCAGGGCATCGAGAAGGACGCCATCGTGCACCGGCCCGGGTTCGGCGACATCTTCGCGTACGAGGTTGACGGGTACGGCGGCGCGAACCTAATGGACGACGCGAACGTGCCGTCGCTGCTGGCGATGCCGCTCTGGAACTTCACGCAGTCCAGCTTCAAGCTGCCGGACCCCCCCAAGGGCGAGAAGGCGCGCGACTACGCCGAGATCTACCGTAACACGCGCAAGTACGTGCTCAGCGACGCCAACTCGTACTTCATGAAGGGCCCCGTCATCTCGGCCGTCGGCGGGCCGCACGTGGGACCGGGCAAGGCGTGGCCGATGGCGGCGGTCATCGCGGCCATGACGGCGTACGACCCCATCTCGGGGATCAAGGACGTCGAGAAGGAGGTGGAGGAGCAGGTGCGGATGGTGTTGGACTCGACGGCAGGCACGGGCGTCCTGCACGAGAGCGTTAACAGCTGGAATGAGAAGGATTGGACGCGGGCGTGGTTCGGCTGGGCCAATGGGCTGTTTGGAGAGCTGGTGTTGAAGATGGAGGAGTATGAGAAGAGGGAGGGCGGCGCTGGTGGGCTTCTGGGGAAGAGTTGGCAGGATCTACCTGCGTCAAGCAAGACGGCGTCGACCGCGGAGGACACACGGCAGACGTGAGCATTTGGCCGAGATGTATTGTTGATTAAATCTATTATCAGATGACAGGAGCTTGCCATACTAGAGTGCTAGTAATTAGTTGTCAGCATGATGCAACCGGTTCCGGGTCACAATGTGGCGCATTCAAAAGTAGTGAGCCCCCGATGGAAGAGTGCAATCTAGAGTTGCGAACATTAAAACAAGAAAACCCTTTTCCAAGTGAGATTATTCCCTGAAATGATAGTTCGTGAGGGTGAAAAACGTGAAAGTCAACTAGACGAAAGTCCACGCAAAAGTAAAACAGAACGACGTTGGCCTGATTCGAACAGACGCTCCCGAAGGAACAAGATTTCTAGTCTTGCGCATTAGACCACTCTGCCACAACGCCGATTCATGCTAACTCCGCTGGAATTCTAGTATATATTCTACGCATTCACATGCCCCACCACCCCCCTCTGTTGTAATTTTCCTTCTCACGCAAAACATGTCCCAAACTTTGAGCTTGCCAGACGCTGCACTTATTGGCTTTGTATTCTTTTCATAGCCAAGAGTGCTGCCGTTTGCTTGGACTCTGCAAAAACTATCGCGGGCGATCCACGCGAACGATGCATCGCTGATCATTCGCTCGTGATGAACCCTCTTGAGTTCTTGACGTGAATGAGGGATCACATAGCAGATGAGATGAGAGCGAGACCGTATTGGCTGGCCACCACTGCGACTGTCGATAACCATGATTCGTTCATTTCTAATCAGGGAGTGTTTCGTCAACCCAGAGCTGCTCCCAGCGCAGTTCGGCTCACATATATCTCGCTCCCGGGTATTGCCCAAGCGAACCCATCGCGCCCATCCCAGCAGACCCCCAATCCTGATCCCCCGGAACCATATCAGTCCAAAGCTGCTGGTCTCCCGGTATGAGATCGTAATGCGACGGCGGATCCCAGGTCACGCTCGCGTCCCACTCGGGCATCTGCAATGACGCCAGGAAATGCTCCTGCATCTCGACCTCGCCCATGCCCTCTTG
This sequence comes from Colletotrichum coccodes, assembly GCA_020466075.1. Taxonomy (NCBI): domain Eukaryota; kingdom Fungi; phylum Ascomycota; class Sordariomycetes; order Glomerellales; family Glomerellaceae; genus Colletotrichum; species Colletotrichum coccodes. The sequence continues at coordinate 9,281 of JAIMZG010000800.1, forward strand.
GCCGCCTCCGACCTGTTCCTCGTGACTCCATCCTTCAATCTGCGCCGAAACCATCTTGTACCACCTCTCCTGCCTCAGCTGCGCAATCTTCACCTTTGTCGCGCCCTGGCTCCAGACGTTCCCGCGCCACTCGCCCTCGTCGACCGACATGTCCCGGGCGCTGGCGTCGATGACATACAGCTTTTCAACAACCCTGTTCAGGTAATCCCCGACGTCGAGCATCAGGTCCGGTTGCGTCGAAAGCTGCGATTTCAACGCCGCGAGGGCTTGCGGCAGGTCCTTGTCCGGGAGCGTCGTCTGCCACGGTGAGCCCCCCTTGGACACAGCGGACGGGCTCGACGAGGATGCAGGCGTGTTGGGGCTGATGGCCGCCTCCATGGCCGCCAGCGCGACGTTGGGATTGTCGGTGGAAGGGTCGAAGGGTTCCGCCCGGAGGGTGGAGGGGGCGTGGCCCCGCGATGCTAGCCATGCCCAGCGGCTCATCATCATGACGGCGTAGACCATGTGCGATGCCATCGAGAGGGGCATGGCGTAGAAGGATTCTATTGGGATGGAGAGCCAGGTGTCGAACCACGTCTTTAGAGCGGCGTTGGACTGGTAGAACCCGTCGAGCGCGGAGTTCGACCCTGCGCTGCGAGAGTTGAGGGATTTTGACAGGGAGTCGAGAAGCTCGGCGTCGATGTTTGGTGGCTCGTGGATACGGAGTCGAGCGGTGGCCATTCTCAATCCGAGGTCGGCTGTGTCATGTTAGTCTGGCTGGTCCGGGTGTTTGAAATTTGGACTTACCATTATGTCGTAAACTTGGAGGCATTTCGGCCTTGAGCTTGTTGAGCTCAGTCCTGAACCCAGACACGTAGGCCGAAATGGGCGCTCGGGTGACGCAATCCGCTTCCTCGTCGCCATGGTCTCCGGACCTCAAATCCGATACCCTCTCGCACAGACGTTGTATCCGCACGATGTACGTGAGGTACAAGTCTGAGTCGTACTCCATTTCTTGATGAAGCTCTCGCAAACATTGCTGCATATACCCTGAGTATTTCATCGGGTCGATCTGATGGACATCCATGGAGATTCTGGTTATGGCATGTTAGCTGTTGTTGGGCCCCGAGTTGATGATATGATGCCTTACGAAGAACTCAGATACCATACTGCGAGCAACAGCCGTTTCTCCTCATTGGTCCGCTCTCTCAACTCCCATGGGCGCATGACCAACAGTCTGGTCCGTTCAGGCAGACTAGGACCCCTCTTGAGACCCAACTCACCCACAAGACATGCAGCCAAGGACACCAATTTGTTGAGTTGTGCGTGGGCGATGCAGTGGTGATGGAACCAGCCCAAAATGACCACCAAGCCAAGCAGAAGGTCGATCGACCTCTCCGACCTCAAAAGCATGTGGTCGGCGACATGGTTCAGCAGACGGTACAGCTGCCCACGGGTCGACTTCATGCTGCGGAACGAAGCCACCATTCGGATGGAAGCCATGAGGAATGGCCTGGTGGCGCCGAGCGTGGCGGCCGATACGCTCTCGGGAACCAGCACAAACGGGAATCGTGGCGCGAACTCTGAACGGTAGACCTCGAGCAGGTGCTCATCCGTGTCGGGAGGCGGTGGACACTCGCCCGGCTCAGGCCTGCAGATACATGTCGGTGGCACGAAGGAGTTGTAAGACCCCGGGACCTCGAAGGGGCCGATATCGACGAGGTCTGCCGCTGTTTCCAACGGCGAAATACGGGTTTGCGTGTAGAAATCTGGTCCCGGGTAGTCGGGTGGTAGCGTGGTGGAGTGATTGGAGGCCAGAGGTATTTGTTTTGCAGACGAGCTTGGCTGGTAGGTCTCAGGATGACTTGCGAGGGCAGTAGTACTGCCGGATACCCGTAGGGAGTTTACGAGGCGGTTAAGGCGTTCTTCAAGCTGAGTTGTTTTCCTACAGAATCAGGTGTCAGTGGTAAAAGTTTTCTCATTCTGGGCGGATAAGCCGCAGGGCGTCTCTTGGTATATTCGGGGCCCAAAAGCAAACATGGTCCAATGCAAGAGTCTCATTCGGTCGATACTTGTGGACCTATGAGGCCCAGAAGGGATTTGTCAAGAGGAGACAATCTACTTACGAGGGTCTGCTTTGTCTCTTCTTCCTCGGCTTGTGTAACTGGCCAGTACAGTCCTTGTACAGACGCTCGCATCTAGAGCCAAGAAGAGGCATGCATGTTAGCCGAGTTCTACAACAGGTAAAGCGTGATGCGAAGACATGTGGTCTCAGTCATGCCGTTGGTCAAGACGAGGTTGATGGCCGGTTGAGGACCCGAGAGAATGCAGCCAGTGATGTGACAACGGCACCCGACTTCCAGATCCCCGGGTCCGGAGATCTTGAGGAAACCCCGTCCCATGACGGATTGGCAGTAATCGTGAAGTCATAAGAAGAAGATGCACAAGATGACGTATCAACGTACCTATCACACTTCGATCCTGGGGTGTCATTCGACCGGAGACACTTCGCCTTCGCCGCCGCACACGGCGCACAAGCGGCGCCCCATCGCGCGACGGACGGGACCCGGGGCCGTTCAGGCTGCGGGCTCTCCGTCGACCGCGATGGCGATAGCGATTGGGGAGTAGACATTTTGTTGTACACTAACGATCTCTCACCGGTTACCGACGCTGGAGGGCAAAGTCAAGGACGGATCCTCATGAACGCATCCGTCTCCGGTATTGTGGCTTTTTCTCACAGGGTACGGTGGGTAGAAGGCGGCGGCTCGGAGGTTTATCAAGAAGAGACTGTCCGCCGGGGAGGAAGGAGAGGAAGTGAGAACGATTGCATGCGCGGCTCACCAGGCTGGAGCTGATATCTCTCACCGTCATCTCTTCGTCCGATGTTGACGACCGGACTTTTTGACTCCCTAGCAAAAGTCCGATCCCAGAGCTCTGGGGCCGTGCAGGGCGGGGATCTCCCTAACCATTTGGCGTGAGTTGTAGTCCGTAAGCGGCAGCCCTACGTTCTAGTGTCAGCCACCCGACGAACTGACGTAGGGATCGGGCTTTATGAAAAAGTCCGGTCTAGTAGGTAAGCTTTTTCGTCTGCTTTTTCGATAGTATGGTTGAAACCTATTAATATAGGGCGCTGCCGGATTCGATATGGAGGATGATGCGTCGAGAGGCTCAGACTGCTTCTGATAGTGAAATCTGGCCGCAGACGTCGTGCTTTGCGAAACAAATACGCCCGATATCAGTGGTCTCTGAACATTAGATAACGAGGATTGGCGGGGTCATCGGGACATCTTGCGCACCGCCGGGATGGATTTCGCTGTTTCGGCCTTTTTGCGGATTTATACAGGAGTCAGGACCGGGTATCATACGGTTTTCTAGTCGTTACATGACTGGCTGCACTGACCATCGGCGGTAGTAAAGTTACACGTAGTCAGTTAGTTTCGTATTGTCGACTCTATACGGTTTCTTGAGGTTTCGGAAAGGGGTCTAAACCACTAAGACTTCAAATCTAGTGTTTCTACTCATCTCACAATATTCCCATGACCTCACCGTTTCCCAGTCATCTCCATCTCCTCGTCCCTCGCCCTCGCCCTCGGCCTCGCCCTCGGCCTTCCCAGCGCAGCAAGCCTCCTCCTTACGCCCTTCCTCTCGTTGGCGGTCGTGCTCGCCACAGGTTGCGAAATGGACGACCGCCTCTGCCTGCTCAGCTGCGTCGATGCACCCAGCGACGAGGGGGGCGACTTGCTGTGGTTTCCCGCGGATGGCTTCCCCATTTTTCTGACTTCGAAGAAGCAGGAGATGCTGCGGTAGAGTTGCTTAGCCTTACCTTGGGTGATGAATTCGTAAATTTGCAAGGAGAGAGCGATAAGGAGGAGGGTCGCCACTAGGCTTAGGACTTCGCGCGGTTCGTCAGCTTTTTGTGAGTTTAGCGCGTGGTATTGTGACGACTTACAGCATGCGAGGAGGAGAGTCCCGGCTGTGGTCGGCTGTGCTAGCCCGACGATATCAATCTCGAAGATTCCTAGAAGTTTGACTTAGTCACTTGGGGTTTTGTAAAAGTTAAAAGGGGCCGATAACGCATACCGGTAGCCCACGACAATGGTGCCTTGGGGCGGGTTGTTAGTCCTTTTCTTGTCCGGAATATGGCAACACACTTACAAACACGACAGTCGCTCCAGTAAAGATGAAGAGGATCTTGGATTGCTCGCTGGCGGACAGCGCCTCCTCAATGTTTGCCTCCCTCTGTCTCAAGTCCAAGAGAGTGGTGATCTGGTCCATTCATGTCAGCCGCCATCTCCAACGGGCAACTTCTCTCTGGCGTTCGAAACCCAGACAGTCGTCGATGGAGCGAGGCGAAAGACAAAAGGGGGGGGGGGGGGTAAAAGACTCACCGAGTCCCGCACCCGATTCGCATCCTCCTCCAACCTCTTGAAAAAGTCCAACGTCGGGTGCTTGTACGCCTTAACGGGGTTCTGCTTCTCGACCATCCCCTGACGGCTCGCCTCGGCCTCGCGGAACCCGTCAAACACGCGCTCCTGCGACCGCAGCACCCGCTTGACCATGTTGATCTCCTCGCGCACGTCGTCAATCTCTTGTAGCAGCTCGATCTCGGCGCGGAGGTCGTCGAGGACCGTCTTGGACGTGCCCATCTTGCTGATGGACGCCTTGAAGTTGGTGTAGCGCTTCATCGCTTCATTGGACTGTGTGCGGTGTGTCAGCTTTCGTCTCCGCCTCGTTGGACTCGAGTCCCAAGCGTTTCACAAGTTGAAGTCAGACGACCTGTATAGGGGCAGACTCACGACATGAGCAATGGACGCCGCGAACACGTTGCAGTAGCTCCGCGGCCCCTCGAACTGGAAATGGAACTCCTCCTCGCTGTACCCCACCGCGCTCTCGAGGATGCCCTCGACGATGCGCATCATGTCCATGTTCTCCGATCGTATGTCCCTCATCCCCAGCACGCGGTGCTTGATGCCGTTCAGGAGCGTCTTGGCGTTCTTGTTATCCCACCGTTCGGGGAACGCGCTGATGACCGTATCTGTACCCACCACGTCAGCTCTCATCCGTCAACGGCCGAATACAAGATCAAACACCCCAGCGCAGCGTAGTGAGGGAGGGGGCTCGGGTCCGACATACTCTCATCAATCTTCCAAACCCAAAGCTGCGCCACAACCAGAATCTGCTTCCTCCTCTCCCTGTCCATCCGCCTCTTCTCCCTCGAGATCTTGGCCTGGACACTGCTCGCCTGGTCCTGCCGCCCCGTCATCCTCCCCAGCTCCGCCTTGGTCCCGTCCGTCTTCTTCTGCTTCGAGCTGCTCTGCCGCGACAGCGTCCTTTGCACGTGCCTGTCGAACGGGTTCTGCTGCGTTGTGGTGGCCTGGCTCCGGTTCCGGGCGGATGCGGCGCCGTCTTCGACGAGGGGCTGTTGACCCGCGACGGATTCCGTTGCGTCGCCGTCGACTTTGCCGTTGCTTGCCGCTGCCGCTGCGAGTCTCACCTCTACGCGACGGAGGTAACGGAACAAGACCTGGCTATCGTTCCGCAGCGTTAGGTCCGTGGCACTGAGGGACTCGTGGTAGGACTGGTCCAACGACCTCGGGATGTGAAGCTCCGACTTCGTGAAGCTCGCGCGCAACTTGGCCATCGCGTCGAAGTGCGCCAAGTGGGGGAACAGATAATGCTGCAGGTTCGTCGGCATCTCGCTGAGCGGATGTCGTCTCGGAGCTGTAGGAGGAGGGCCTCTCCTGTCGTTCCGCCCTGCTTCTGCCCCGATCGTCTCAAGCGGTCGGACCAACCTCGCCTCGTCTCCAATCTGCACATCCTGCAGGCTCCTCTTAGTCCCCTCGTCGATGTCGACGTCAATGACGGGCAGAACGATCGAAAACATCTGCGACTTGGGCGGCGCGGGCGTCGCAGACACCGCCGCCCCCGGCGCGACATTACCGTCCGCCGCAGCAGCCGCCGCCGCAGCCTCCATCTTGAAGTGCGGCTTCCGGTACGGCGCGCTCATCCGGATCTCATGAAACGTCTCCTCGATAAACGCAATGATCCGATCACACTCGGCATCCGTCCTGTGATCCATCGCGCAGATCCTCTGCACGAGATCCATCACCCACGCAACGTTGTTCGCAGGCAAGTGAAACCATCTCTTGACCGGTTTCTCGTCCTTGTTACGGGAGGTGTACGAGCTCTTCCGCCGCTGCTGGCTGACGTGCTTGCGCATCTCCTTCATGTTCAGCCCCGCCGACGCCGCCGCCACCGCCGACGATCCTCCTCCGCTCCCCGAAGGAGGCTGGAGAAGGGGTGAATGAGGCGGCGAGTGCCTGGGAGTGTGGACAGGCGATAGCCTTGGGCTCCTCGCGGGGCTGGGTGCCCTAGAGTGCGCCCTCGACCGCGCGGGACTCCTCGTCGGACTCGCCACGGGACTCTTCGCCGGGCTCTCCGCCGCGACGACGACCGGCCTCGGGCTCAGCTTGATCTCCGTCTCCGGATCGTACAACATGTCCCACATGCTCAGACTCTCGAAACTGCACTCGCTCGTCGGGCACCAGAACAGCCCCTGAAAGTGCCGACACGCGTCAATCTCGGCCTCCTGGTTCGGCTTCGAAGGCGGCCGCGCCCTCTTGGGTCTCAGGTTCCACGCGACGTTCTGCTTCGGCATGACCTGCGGGGAGTTGAACAGGTCCGCGATGGAGTTGCGGTTGAGCAGCTTCGCAAGGCTCTGCGGCGTCTCGCCCGTGGAGGAAATCACCGTCGGGTCGGCGCCGGCCTCCAACAGGTCCCGGACCATGACCATGTTCTCGTTCTTGACGGCGTGGTGCAGCGGCGTACAGTCCTCTGTGTCGCGGATATCGACGTCGGCGTCCGCGGCCAGGAGCGAGGCCACGACGGCCTCGTGCTCGAACATGACGCCCGCGTGCAGCGGCGTCTGGTCGTCCTTGTCCTGCAGGTCCACGTCTGCGCCGGCGGCAATCAGGATCCTCACGACCCCGTCGTGGCCCTCGGATGCGGCCTGGTGAAGCGGGGTGCAATACTCGTTGCTCATGGCGTCGACATCCGCCCCCTGCTCCACCAGCATCCTCACAATCGCCTCGCGCCCGTGCCGCGCAGCAACGCTGAGCGGCGTGAAATCGTTCGCGTTCTGCGCCTCGATGGACACCAGCCCCGTCGCGAGGAGCATCGTCACCACGCCCTCGTGCCCGCCCCTCGCGGCATCATGGAGCGGCGTATCCCCCACCGCGTCCCTCGTCGCCGGGTTCGCCCCGCAATCGAGCAGCACGCGAATGACATTCTCGCAGCCCCTCCGGCTCGCGATGTGCAGGCTCGTGCCAAGGTCCTGGTTCGGCGCGTCGACGACGGCCCCGTTCTCGATCAAGGCGCCCGCGATTCCCGCGTGTCCGTTGCGGCTCGCCTCGTGCAGCGGCGTCTCGCGGAAGCTCTCCTCGGCTCTGACGTTGGCGCCGTGGCGGAGCAGGGTATTGACGACGTCGGCGTGGCCGTTGCGCGCGGCCAGATGGAGGGGCGTGCACTTGTCCGCGTCCTGAACGTTGATGTCGAATTCCGGGTTTACTTCGAGAATGGCGCTGACGATGGAGTCGCGACCGAGGCGGGCCGCGTGGTGGAGGGCCGTACGTTGGTCTTCGTCGCGGGAGCGGAGAACCGAGGGAAGAGAGGTGATGAGCTGGCGGACGTGGGCCTCCGTGGTGTCTGGGTCGGCGGTGTCTGTTGCGATGACCTCGACGAGTTGGACGTATGCTGGTGCGTGTTAGTCGCGTCTGGTGGTGATCACGATGAGAGTACGAGACCTGCCCTCTCTCATGGGAGAATCCATGATTGATTCAGATTAAAGTGACGAGTTGGGGACGCCTGGTAAGCGCGATAGCATGGAAGCAGAGAAAGAAGACAAAGTCAACCCATATCCCCCTTCAACAATGAGATCGAGTCCCGAGTGGCGCACATCTATATGGGATGAACAGGCACGAATGATTCATGTTCCTCTCTGATGACAATTATCGTGAACGGCTGACACTTACACGAGCGGAAAATACGGGCCTCGTTTTGGCACACCACCACAACTCCCAAGCCATCGCGAAACCCTCACGGCATGACATGTCTCAGACGCCCAACGGGCCTGATCCCCAGGCTTCGCCGTCCGCGATATTTCATTTTCAACCAATGCGCGGACGTGCAAGTCATTCAGCACTTTCACCAAGACATCCGGGGCACTCACGTGGAATATCTCTGTTGTTGGGGTCACATTGCAACCACTACGAATGACCTAGTGGGCCTTTTTAAACGTTTCTTCGTCCAACCATTACGCATGACCATTTTTTTTTGCATATCCTCCACATCCGCAGCCTTCGTACCAAAATTACGCCACTCCATTTCTTCACCGACCAACGCGGATTACTCCAGCCGCTACCAGCTTCTGCACCTTTGCTCTGATGTCGGGGTTCTTCATGTGCTCCGTGAGCGCCGCGGGGTCCGACTGCGCCTGCTGGAGAATCGACTGCATGATGGGGTCGTTCATGATGCTCATGATCTAGGGGCTTTATTAGTACGCTAGGTACGGATGGAAGGAATCGGAAGTAGCGCCGGACGGATGTACTCACCTCGGGGTCGCGGGCCAACCGCTCTTTAGTCTGTTCCTCGGTCTCATTCTCCCGTGCCGAGTACATGGCGTTGAACGCCTTTTGCTGCTGCTGCTCGATCTCGCGAGCGTTCGCGCCCTTGTGGTGCTCTTGGTCGACCTTGGCCGCCTCGGTGCAGGCGTCAACCGACTTGGAGTACTCGCGCATGCCGTGGAAGGCCTGCGCCTTGCGGATGTAGGCGCGGATGAAGGTAGGGTCCTTCTTGATGGCCGTGTTGCAGTCCTCGACGGCGCTGGGGAACTCGAGCAGCTTGACGAACGCCGCCGCGCGGTTGCTGTAGCCTCTGGGGTCGTCGGGGGCGCGCTTGATCATCTCGCTGTACGACGCAACGGCGCCAGGCCAGTCGCTCTCCTTGAACTTCTTGTTGCCCTCCTCACGCGCCTCCTCGGCCTTGGCGGGGTCGAGGTAGGCGAGGCGAGCCTGCTCAATCTTGTTGCGCTCGGCAGCGCGCAGCTTAGCGTTGACGTCGGGAGTGCGGTGCTCCGTCAGAGACTTTTTGTAGTTCTCGATGGCGAGGTCGAGATTGCCCTGCTTCTCGTAGGCAGTACCGATGCGAGCGTAAGACTTGGCGATCAGCTTGAAATCGGCGTATATCTCGCGGCCCTCCTCGACGGCCTTCGTGCACGCCTCGATAGCCTTCTCGTAGTCGCCCTTCTCAAAGTACGCGGCACCGAGGTTGTTGAGGTAGGTGATGTCCTTGTACAGCTCCCACGCCTTGGTGTAGTGCGCGATGGCCTCGTCGAAGTTGCGCTTCTTGTAGTTCTCGGTGCCCAGCGCCTTCTCCTTGTCGGCCGCCTCCTTGGCCTTCTTCTT
>JAIMZG010000801.1:0-21596 GCA_020466075.1 Colletotrichum coccodes
CCTCCATTTGCAGAAATTGGCACTTCTAAGAACGCGTTTGAAGGTGCGGATACTGATCTGATCTTTCCAGTCTTTCATGAGCTGCTGGTATGTTGCCCGGTAATGGATTCGAGCAGACCTGATAATAGCCCTTTTTTCCCGCCTTGAAAGTTTCTCTGGCCTCCCTTTCCGGGGCAGGGACTCAAATGTATGGTCTTGTCGGTATCGTTGAAGTGTCTGGCCAACTACGCCAACTGAGCAGTTGAAGGCAGATGCAGTCTCGCGGTGTGTTTTACCAGCCAGGACAAAGGCCACAATGGCAACCCGCTGGAAATTTGTAAGCTCATAGTTAGAGCTTCGATTTCCTGATATAATAGTATTGAATAACTGTAAATCAGCCTCCATTTGCCAAAGTTATGGGGGTTGAGAAAAAAAGATGTGTAGGAGTGAAAACGCGACGTGACGCGTAGTGGTGGGTCTGTCCAGAGACTTTTGACACCCCACTGTATTACTTATTTTTTTTACCTGGCGCCGCCGTAAACCAGGCCCGAGCGGAGCCATGCCGGTGACCTTTATTGGTTAAGTAGAGGGGCTAGACAACGGATGCGTAGGGGTTGGCACGTTATTGATACCACATGTGTTTCTGCGGCGGAAGACCTCTCGCAGATTTTGGAAGTCTGTGCTGCCCAGGATAAATGCAAGACCTAGCCGGGATCACCCAGTGGGATCATGACCAGGAGTGGTTTGCGGCCCCCGCATCGCCAATGACCGCACAGATCCCTCGAAAGAGGAGAGCTTCCTGCATACACATGAGATGCTGAGAAACAATCTGGGGCCAATCCCGGTTAGAGAACTATCAAGGTGAACGTTCCTTACGGACTGGGGTCTATAGCTTGTTTTGCCAGTGTTGTGGTTTACTGTAGCTTCTGCAACCCTTCCCTCATTCTGGCAGCTTCTTTGCTGAACCTGAATCATTGTGCCGTCCCGCGGAATCCGCGGAACAGCCACCCGCCGTATTCCAACGAATTGACCATTTTCGCGGATGATGCGTCGTAAATCGGCGAATCTCGGCCTAGAGATTTATCAGCAAACTTCAAGAGCGGAAGATTTACCTTGGATCTGGCTGCTGAAGGATATGGACCAGAACCATCGATGCTTGCCTTGGCGCCCCTGGGAGAGTTACCTGCCAAATGCGCATTGGGGAGTACCCCCGAAATCTTTCGTCAGTGGTAGAGGATTCCGCCCATGCATTCGAAACATGCTGAGAATAGCCACCCGAATATGTCAAGCTGATATCCAACCACGCCTCGGTCTTGAGAAGTAACTTGTCCGCTCAATCTCTCGCACCATCATGCTCGTGCTTATCGCCGGAATCACTGGTAGTCTTGGAAGCCGTCTGGCACACGTTGCCGAGAAGCGAGGTCTCACTGTTAGGGGTCTAGGACTCGACCCCGCGAGACTGAGCCCCGAACTGGCCCGGAGCCTAGAGTCATTTGTCACAAGCCGCAATTACTACGACGTCCCAGCGCTGGACAAGGCCGTTGCTGGCGTTGATGCAATAATTTGCGCTTACAGCTCGTCGCCTGTGTTGAATCTCGACGCAAACCTCATGCTACTGAGGGCCGCCGAGCGAGCAAAGGTCAAGGTCTTTATTGCATCCTCATGGAGCAACGACTGGACAAAAATTGAGTTTGGCGACTTTGAACAGTACGACCCGCATATCGCTTTCGAACAGCAGGCCGCCTTAACCAGCCCCGTCAATCCAGTGTACATTTTTACCGGAGCGTTTGCCAATATTCTGTTCACCCCGTACGGACCGGGAGGCTTTGATACGTCTGGCGATGTTCCCCAGATGCGATACTGGGGTGACGGCAACAAGAAGCTACACTCCTGGACGGAGCAAGATGATGCCGCCGCGTGGACGATCGAAATCTTGCTCAACGGAGAGGGCGTGCAAGACGGTAGCGGAGGTGTCTTCAGGATGCGTTCTGGGGAGCACACAATCGAAGAATTGGCATTGGCGTATGAGGAGGCTACAGGGACTCTTGTTGAAGTAAAGCGTCAGGGAACCTTGGGTATGCTTGCTGAAGAGCTCGCAGAGCTGCGCAAGAAGAAGGGCAGGAGCAGGTACGCCGAGTATCTTCCTGAGGCTGCAGCTTTTATGAGAGATCAAGGGTTTTGGCAGATGGCGGCCTTCGAGGTTGTGGGTTTGGAGCATGTGCGCAAGCCAACAAGTCTAGAGGACCACCTGAAGGGGCGTTTCGTTGGATAGTTTGGCAGTATCTCAGTTACAATATACGTATAAGCGACATCAATCTATCAGATGCAGTACACAAGCTGAGCAGAAAGATAAAGCATGGTAGACACGTTGGTAGCCACCGCGACAGAATTCCTGTCCTCTTTTCTCTCGACTGTCAGGGTTGTACGCTTCTGTGGCCTGCAATTTACAACTCCAAGTTCTCATGAAGAGAAATCGACAACTAAACTGCCGTCTTGGTAGTAAAAGAACCAGTCGCAAGTACGGGAAAGAATTAATCGTAACAGCTAGTCTCGACGCCAAGTAGCCTAAGTCGCAGGGGGAGCACGATAGGACTGAAAACCGCATGTTGTATCATATTTCCCGTTCTTGTCAAGTCAACAGCCGGGAACTAACAGCTTTGCTTGTTGCTGGAGGGGGCAGCTCGAGCTTTGATCAAAGCGCAAGGGGCTAGTGGGGGTGGAAGCTGTCGATGACTGGCGACAGCCCAAGGTCCGTGATCACTGCACAGACGGTTGAGGTCTCCGTTGGGTCGTGCATTGTCAACCATTTGAAGGCCATTGAAGGGGCGTCACGCTTTCACAATCCTGACTGCCCCGTTGTATAGTCGCGTTAGTGAAAAATTCAACACAGAAGCCTCAGGGTTCGGGTGTATCCTCCCACATATCTCTCGAATTTGAACAAGAAAGCCCTTTTGTTTTGAACTATCGTACCATGTAAGCATCCACACTTAATGTTTTCTATCATCTCTTGGATGCACTTGTGAAACCATGTCACAACGCACATAGACCGAGCCACCGGAACAATTCAGATGATGCCTTCCTATATATAAGACCTCGTTGAAGCATCAAGGCTGAATAAAGTTTCTCCGCGAACCTCATTGTTACAGAGCATTTTGACACCAACAATGGGGGCCGAAATAGTGACCAGGTTCTGTGCCTTTGTTGTCCTCATCTCGGGACTCTCCGAGCAGCTCCCAACACTGTGCCGCCGACAAGATGACGGAAGAGCTTCTGGCCCGCTGAGCTTCAGCAAAGATGGGACCTTCAAGATCTCTATCTTTGAGGATCTTCATTTTGGAGAGAGTCAGTTGAGATGATGACAACAAGGCGACTGGATCGGAGCCCTTCGCTGACACAGGATTTTTGTAGATGCTTGGGAGGCATGGGGACCAGCGGCAGATCTTAAAACTGTCGGAGTCATCAACAAAATACTTGATGATGCTAAGCCGGACTTAGTTGTCTTGAACGGCGACCTTATAACCGGCGACAACGCGTTTCTAGAAAATGCCACCTTCGTACTCGATCAGCTGGTGAAACCGATGGTTGACCGCAACGTCCCATGGGCCAGCACCTATGGCAACCACGACTACCAACTTAACCTCACAGGAAGCGACATTCTTGCGCGAGAGAAAATGTGGCCCAACGCTCGCACTCAGAAGATGGTCCTGGACAACAACGCTGGGACTTCCAACTATTATCTCCCCGTTTACGCGTCCGATTGCACGAAAGAAGACTGCGCCCCTGAGCTCATCCTCTGGTTCTTCGACAGCAGGGGCGGCTTCCAATACATGCAGACCAACTCCGACGACTCGAAGAAGCTGGTTGGGCAGCCAAACTGGGTCGACGAAAGCGTCGTCGATTGGTTTAAGTCGAAGAATTCTGACCTCAACAAGAAGCACAACAGGAACATCCCTGGCATTGCCTTCGTACATATACCGCCCAAAGCATCCGGCGCTATTCAATCGCAAGGGATCGACCCCGAGAAGAACCCCGGCATCAATGACGACTCTCCGCTGTCGCATCAAGCTCAAGGATGGTGCAAGGATGGCAGTCAAGCAGACGGATGCGACTACGGCGGCCAAGACGTCGCGTTCATGAAAGCGATATCCGATAGCCCGGGATTGATAGGCGTCTTCAGCGGCCACGACCACGGCAACAGTTGGTGCACCAAGTGGAAAGGCAAAGTCGGCGACATGACGATCGACGGGACGGGTGTCAACTTGTGCTTCGGCCAGCGCACCGGTTATGGCGGGTATGGCAACTGGATTCGTGGTTCGAGGCAACTGTCCCTGACGCGGGACAGTTTAGCCAAGGGCGAGCTCGATACTTCCGTTCGTTTGGAGTCTGGCAGCATCATCGGCTCCGTCACATTGAACTCTACCTTCGGCGAAGACAGGTATTCTGTTACCCCCAACGACAGGACTTGACTGGAGTTTCAAGACGGTGAATTTTAGATTTCTCTCCGGTTTCCCGTCCAGACTCGAGTATTGAGCCGAAACTGAGCTAGTTGGGTATTGCGAAGACAACCAATCTCAGATATGAAATTAGGCATTTCTTCGAATTTCCCTACGTCCATGTAGCTTTTATCCGATCAATGGCCGTGGGGCGCCTTCGAAACAACGTTAACCAGACTTCAGCTACATAGTCCACAAGAGCATCTCAAGCGTGATCTAGATGTACTCCGGTACATTGACATCTTCTTGGCGATTCATCAAGTAATGCGCTTTTAACTGACGATGGCTACTTAATTCTGTCCTGAAGAATCAAGAGCTTCCTTTAGTTCGTTGTCGGCCAACACTTCCAAGTTTCCGAAGACGACGCGTGCTACATTTCCTATTTCCCACCCTGGTGGTGAAATTTGCACCCGACAGCACCGCATTTCATTCCCTTTGCTGTCTTACCCTTATTAAGCTACTCAACGCCTGATCTGAGATGGCAAAACGCACACGGACAGTGAATGGATCACTTGCCTGCCATAAACTCGTGGAACGTGTGCCGACCGCATTACTAAAAACCCATAACGCAGTCACCTTGTTAGCGGAAACACGGTTATTTTTCGAACCAAACAGAGTTTACCCTAACAGAGACGGTCATGTTACTGCAACGTATTTCTCTTATCCGTCAAAAGAAAGCTGTCTCTAGAGGCAGCAAAACAAATTGACCAGCATGGGGGTCGAACCCACAATCTCCTGATGCCACGGTGTATCGTAGTCAGACGCCTTGCCATTGGGCCAACCGGCCAGACATTTGAGGACATCTCTAATGTCCGTCTGTGGACTCCGAGACGAGAATTTGTCGTCCATAAATGAAAAACGGGTGATTTTTCCACGAAATTTAATCATACCACGATCTCCTTTCCGTAAACAGCTCTCTCAACTGGTCTGACCCTGGACACGGTTTCTATTAGAGTATACCCACCCATTGGAGAGAAACTGTCACACTCACCGCCAGTCCCCTTGTCGGATCGTTGATTGTGAGTAAGTGACCAAACCCCCCTCACCACGCCCGTTGGTCGAACAAGATGATGCCACAACCGCCCAACAGTCCCAAGCCAATATCCCGCACCTCGAACCAACAGTGGAACCAACAACAATTCACACGTGGTCCTACCCCTGTTAAGTGGGCTCCAGGAAACCCAGCCCGTTCAAATGTACCCGATTACCCGTTCTCTCGTTTGCCCCAACCTTCCACTCGTTCATCCCCCGCACAAGCTATTCGCACTCTCCAAGCGACGCACCCGACAATCTGGATCAGGCTAAATTCTTACCTCGAGGTTTTCCTTCTTTTTGTTTTCGCCCTCTCTTACTGCGCAGGGAAGGGAAGTGATGGATAGTGATGGTAACGAGTGGATTAGAGATGAGGTGGGTTGCTACGAATTCTGCTGCCGGTTCAATCGGTGTGCGTCATGAATGAAAAACTGACGATGCACAGAGTACAGACTTCAACGGCATGGATTCTGACCTTGACTCCGCAATCGACGAGGTTTGTACATCACAAGGTAGACATGACCCTCGTCGCTGGACTCGACACCTAACATGAATAGACGACCGGACAGGCCGACTTGCTCTCGTTGACATCGAGCATTCTTGATTATCAGTTTGAAAACGGCAGATCATACCACTCCATGAGCGAAGGCAGTTGAGTCATTTCCTGGGTTGTAGTTGCACTATGCACGTCACTGACGAGCGAAAGAATACCCATATCCAAACGACGATGTACTTCCTCTCCCTGCTTCATCTATGATAGCCTATTGAGACCTTTTGATCTGACAGCGATTCGTGTAGCAAGAGCTTATACGCTACGGTATGTGAGAACCCATGCACGCGTCTGAAGTTTCTACAAATGCTCACTCGGGCCAGACCTTCAGCACCACATCTGGCTGATAACTTTGGACGGAGAATTGGGAGCAAGTCCGGGCAGGCATACAGCAAAACGAGTACTGGATCTGGGCACAGGGACTGGTATCTGGGCTATTGACTTTGGTAAGTCTGATGCCGGTAGCGTTTTCGATTCACGCTGACGTTCTTCACTCCAGCTGATGCATACCCTGGCGCGGAGGTAACGAATCGCTGCGCTTCAAAAAGCATGTTGAGGACTAACACGTACAAGGTCATTGGTGTGGATCTAAGCGCTATCCAGCCTGAGTTGTATGCTGTCTACCCGGCACCCTGCATATTGTTTCCGGCTAATGTGAGCTGGCGTTTAGATTGCCTGCCAATTGCAGTTTTGAGATAGACGACCTCGAACTTGATTGGGAGTGGAACCGACCCTTCGACTACATCTTCAACCGCTCTGTTGCTGGCAGTTGGTCAAATTTCCGGTCCATCATTCAAAAAGCCTACGAGTATGTTGTGTTCCCTATCTGCTATTCCTTCCATGCATGGTCCTTTAAGCATTCGTCCCAACGCAGGTTCGTCGGCGGGAACACGACTGATATTGGATGCAGCAACTTGGAGCCAGGTGGCTATTTTGAGATTCAAGACCTAGAGCTGCCTTCATACTGCGATGATGGCACTGTACCGCCAACAGCCGCTCTTTATCGCTGGCAGCATGCCCTTGTGGATGCCTCCAATGAAGTTGGCCGCCCCCTCAACTACGCGCCCACTTGCTTGAACGATCTGCAAGACGTCGGCTTCGTGGGAGTCCACCACCAGATCTTCAAATGGCCATTCAACAATTGGTCCGAGGACGCGAAACTGAAGGAGATTGGCCGTTGGAACTGCGCGAACTTAGACATGGGCCTTGAGGGCTTCTCCCTAGCGCTAATGACAAGGGTCAAGGGGTGGACGCGAGATGATGTTGAAGACTTATGCGATGAGGTTAAGAAGGAGATTAAGGATACGAAATTACACGCCTATTGGAAACAGTAAGTCTTTGTCCTACATCGCAGCATTTGTAAGCATCCTGACCGAGACTGCCAGGCATGTCATTTATGCAAGAAAACCCGGCGGACTGTTACCATAAATGGCCGAGACAGACACGCTTTTATTGATAGCTTGTAGGAACCAGGCCATGGCACGGCAGAATACTGATGCTCAGAGCTAATTGAAAGTATCACTGTCAAGTTACTCCAAGTGCTTGTGACTTCTTTCGCCTATATGTGGTGCTTCCAGCTGCTTCATACTGAACGAAGCCCAAAGACCCGCAGACTCATTTTATTGATCGATCCGTTGTAGAGGGTGTGTTTGAGTTTTCGTCTCTATATACGGGCCCATGGCTTTAGGGAATGACTTTTGAACACCGTCCCAAGCTTTTCAGCGTAGTCCAGACTTGAGCGTAGCATATGTGATCTAATGGACTTGAGCTTTTCAGAAAAAAAAACATTCAAGGGCTGAAGTCATTTGTAGAACCGGCCTGGCGCTCTCACTCTCTGTTGGTATGAGTAATTGAGTGAATGAACCAAATAGAGCAGTGAAACAGGCCGACTCAACCCCCTATACAGAATCTTTCTACTTGAATATCGAGGCAGTAGCAGCAGAAGAAATGGAATTTATATAGATTGAAGAAAATAGCTTTTCCAACCAACCATCGTACTAAATCATGCCTTGGAGTTGTATTTTCCAATCATTTTATTCTGTACCACGACAGCAAGCTTCTGCAAATTCTCAGAGCTCGTGATATCAAGCGTGGCCAGGTCAACGCCCATCCACCGTCTGATCCAGGCTCTTACCTCTAAGCTGACCAAGGAGTCCATGCCGATGGCTGTGAGCGGGGCCTGCAGATCGAGGTCGGTCTCTGACCTCAACAAGAACTTGCACAGGGTTTTGCCAATGTGAGTGGCCAGGAACGTCGTCGTCTGATCTGACTGGAGCAGAACAATATTGGAGCTAAGCTCCCGAACAGCACGGCTAAGCTCCTCGTTGGATGACGGGTCCGAGCCTGAGGAATTCATCGAGTCTTCTGGCTCCTGATTGCGCAATGCCAGCATCCGCCGATCTTTCTTCCAGGGGATACGGCACGCCTTGGACGTCGAAGATACGGTCGACCGCATACCCATGGCCAGTAGACATGTTTGTACCCGACCAGTGGGAGCCACAGAGTCAGCACCGGATGGCGGATTCAACAGCATGCGTTCTACGCAGTCCAGAAGCTCGAGTTCCGTGTTAAACCACTGGCCTGTCGCCCTAGCTGCATCGGCCGCCTCGGGTCGGTCGGCAACGTAACCGACGTCGCTGATGAAACCAACGTTGAGCACGCTAGCGGCAAGTCCTAAGTTGCGCCTGTAGGCGGCGAAGGACTCCATGTACGTGTTTCCTGCATGATAGTTGGCTTGTCCCCACCAACCGCCGGTGGCAGCAGTAGAGCTGAAAAGGAAGAAGAAGTCGACCGGTGCGTCAGGCTGATGCTTTAAGAGCGCCTCGTGGATGTTTCTGGTTCCCTGAATCTTGGGCTGCGAGGCCGTGATCCAGTCAGCCCAACTCATGCTGAGGAAGTTGCTATCCCGAAGAGTCATCGCAGCGTGCAACACGCCCCCGACTGGTATTGCAGCAGTCATAATTGCTCGAGCAACATCTTCGTACTTGGCGACATCGCCGGACACTAGCGTAGTCCTACAACCCAACGCCGCGAGCTCTTTGGCGAACTGGGCGTGCTTTGGTAGAGAACCTGCAGAGCGGGATAAGAATATGATTTCCCGAGCCCCTCTTTCCACAAGCCAGGTGGCTATGGCTAGACCAAGAGAACCCAAGCCACCAGTAAAGAGATACGACCGATCGTGCCGCAGCTTGAGCGTCTCGTAGATGGGCTCGGCGGGAAGCGCACCAGCAGCGGCGTCTTCCGGCATCATGACCACAAGCTTGCCCATGTGCTGGCTTCTCTGCATTTGTCGGAATGGCTCAGAGATGTGCGCGGCCGAAAATGTGGAAGTGATGTGAGGTTTTATATGCCCCTTCGTCCAGAGCTGCATTACTTGCTCCAGGATGGCCCCAGCGATTCGGGGTTTTTGGACCCAAAGGTGCGTCAGGTCGACGCCGGCGAAGGTCCGGTTCGACTCGAACTGTTCCATGGCGAGCTTGGCATGGCCAAGGAAGTCCCTGCGGCCGAGCTCAACAAAGGTACCGAATTCGGCCACGCACTGCCAGGAAGCGTGGAGCAGCTCGCCCGAGAGCTGGTTCAGGACGAGGTTGACGCCATAGCCCTCTGTTGCTGCCATGATCCCCGGCAAAAAGGACGAGTCACGGGAGTTAAAAATATGGTCTGGAGGTATCTTGCACTCCTCAACAAGGAAGTCTCTCTTTCTTTGACTGCCGACAGTACAGTAGATCTGTTCCGAAGCCAGTCAGTTACTCTCTCCATAAGCTGCTACGTAGGAGTGTTATAGGGGCGGATGCTCAACTTACATCGGCTTCCAGCATCTGGGCGAGTTGGAGGGCCGCCATACCCAAACCTCCAGTAGCTGAGTGAATTAAAATACTCTTTGAGCACGTTATAATGTTAGTCATCAGCAAGAGGAAGCGTCTCCGATAGCCCTAGGCCTGAGGTGAGTGGGGGTTATGTCACATACCATTCCCTTGCTGGCCTTGCCTAGGTTAAAGATCGAGTGGAAAGCAGTGCAGTATGCAATGGGGATCCCAGCAGCATCCTCAAAGCTCATGTTGCTAGGAATCTTGCAGCACAACAGTTGCGATACCGTTTTGCTGTTCGTGAAAGACCCGCTTGATATGACTGCGACCCGATTGCCCACCTTCAACCTGTCCACGCCCGGCCCGGTTTCTGAGACAACACCGGCGCATTCCAGGCCGAACCCGGCGTTGATAGCAGCCGTGTCGGTTATGACACCTTGTGCAATGAGAACATCCTTATAATTCATGCCGACGGCCTTCACATCGATCCTCACTTCGCCGTTCTCGAGTACAGGAATAGCCAGCGGCTTCCAACAGAGCGTATCGACGAGACCCGACTTGCGCTGCTCCAGCTTGCGCACAGTCATTCTCGCCAGAAGTTCTTGAGATTCCTGCGCGACCTTCGCGTAGCGGTAGCGACTGACAAGAACCTTTCCGTCTACATACGCCCACTCGTACTCTGGATTAGCATCCGGCTCGCCCGAAATACGCTTTTCGAACTCGCCGTACACCTTCTGGACGACTTCGGTGGCTGTTGCCGTGGAAAAGCTGTCGATTTCGAGGGTAGCAAAATCGAGCCCCAACTCCGTGCGTAGGACGCGGGCGAAGCCAAGCAGCGGCGCATACTCCGGTTTCACTGTATCACCGACCTGGCACGTGCCCGTGAGCCAGAGGATGCCACATCCGCCGTCGGACGCGGCCTCGAGGAATCGCTGAATATGAGTGAAATTTTCTTCACCTAGACCGGCAAGGAAGGGAGAGGACATGTCCAGAGTTGAGATGACGTCTTGGCCTGGAGCAAGCCTTGCCTCTCTGTCCTCCAGGACATATTCGTCCACTTCATGTGAAGCCGCTTCGAGACCAGCACGGATGTGCTGGACTTGTTGACTTGCGCGTTTCAGGATCGTTACCCGCTTTGAACGAGATAGGGGCGGCGGCGCTGGCCGAGAAACGATGTTGTTGTTCGTATAGCCGTCGAAACTGTTTGATATATCACCGAATCCGGACTCCGAAAGCTCCTTCTTCCAGCGTTCCAGGCCGACGTGGGGCTCGGAGACGCGGCCGTCAGCCTCGCCGAGCCACCAACCTGGTATGACGCCAAAACAGTGACTGATCCACGGCGTCAAGGGAGCGATCTCTTGCAGTAGGAACCAGCCCTGAGGGTGTATCAACTTTCTTATGTTCCTCAGTGACTCACGCAGATCAGGCGTGGCGTGTATCACGTTCCACGCAATGACGAGGTCGTAGGATTCGGCCTTGAAGCCTTGCTCCAGAGGATCTTTGCTGACGTCAAGCAAGGCAAACTCGAGTCCTGAATACTCCTTGAACCTCTCTTTGGCATCAGCAAAGAAGCCGGGGGATATATCCGTGTATGTGTAAGAATGATACATCCTCTCCCCCTGCGCTGATGTCAAGCCTCGAAGTGTACTGGCAGTTGCACCCCCAGTTCCGGCCCCGATTTCCAGTACCCGGAGGTTTGGCTTCTTATGTCCGATCAGTGAAAAGAAGGCCGATGATTCCGTGTCCAGAAGTAGGCAGTCGTACACGTGTTGCAAGACACCGTCCGCTAAGAGGAGCTCAAGCTCGTTGGTATCGCCGTTAAAGATACCTTCGCAGCTGGTGCTGATACGATGGATAGCAGTTGCGGGGGCATGAACCTCGCTTCCTTGTAGCTGCTTGAAGAGGGACGGGAGCAGCTCATTCCGTGCCTCGGCTGTCATGGCGACAAGTTTGGCAGCGTCAGGGACGCCTTGGCACTTGAGCGAGCCAGAGGCAAGATTGGTGATCGTGTACTCAAGCCACTTTCGATATTTTGTCAGGTGATCCCGACGTGGTTGAGGAGCACGGCGTACGTTGTCGAGAGTGCGCACCAGAGATAGCACATTATATCGATCCAGAAGCCGATACAGCTCCGCCTTTTCAGCGGTTATAGCTGGGGAGATAAGAGATGATGGGTCGATGAATTCGACGTCTTCACGCCACTCCAGCTGGGCAGCTCCGTGAGAGTTCATATTCGCGTTTGTCTCATGTGATTCGCTGATCCTGGACAGCTGCCAGCCTTTGGAGCTCACGACGGCGTTTCGACCGTCGACGGATGCAATAACACTGCCGAGGAATGCCCCCGGCCTCTGCTCCGTAACCTTTGCTAGGAAGGCCAACTCATTGGCTCCGTCCGGGGGAGGGGCGAAGGTAAACTCGTCAACGTATGCAATAAGGGCCAGCGTGTTGCAATTCCTCGTCAGGCCGTGGGCGGAGGCTATGTACAAGCTCTGTACGAGACGATCCAAAGCCCCCGGGTGTATAGAGTAGTACCTTTCCTCTCCCGGAACTAGGTCAAGCTTCAAGGTTGCCGTGAGCTTCGGTGTCAAGGGGTCGGCAGTGATGTCCATGCCGCTGAAGCGGGGACCATACTCTATGCCAAGTGATCTAAACTTGCGGTACCAGGAAACAGAAGAGCACTCCCTTGTGAAGATGCTGCGAGTGACCTCGGCACTGGGCATTTCCAGGCTAACGTCTCGCCCTCCGCCGCCGCCACGGACCTCGCCAAATGCATGCTTCACCCAGCTCCCGTTACGGTAGCTCGAGATGGTGAAGCTGTACCAATCCGAGTCAATCGAGTCGGTTAGACCAATCCGAGTAAGTTGAGTGATGATTTCTGCCTCGCTCTCGTAGGTCATGAGCAGCGCAGCGTTGAAGTGCACCTGCCTGCATGCGAAGCTGACCTCTCCAGTGAGCTGCCGAACAGCCTCGCCAGCCATACACAAGTAGGAGACCCCTGGCATAATGATGCTGCCCTCAACCTCGTGCTCTGCAATCCAAGGCACATCCTCGAGACGTAACAGGTTTCTCCAGGCTGGATTGGCGCTCGTGCTCTCCGAGATCCTACTACCGAGTAGTTCGTGATGCCGGAATCGACGAAGACGGTACTCTTCAGAGAGTCTAGACTCGTGCCAAAGCGGCTCTTCATAATGCCAAGGATACGACGGGAGGTCTGTGAGGACTTCTCCTTTCTCGACCACGCGGTCCAGGGCTACCGGCTGGTTATGCAGCCACAGCTCGCCCACAGCACGGAGTAGCTCCTGGTGCGAATCCTGGCCGCGGGTGAGGACGCTGACGTACTCGGCGTTGGCTTTCTCAGTCACCAAGATCTGGCGAATAGGGCCCGCAAGTGCAGAGTGCGGGCCGATCTCGAGGAAGAGCTTTTCCGACTTTAGAGCGTGAATTGTCTTACTTACAGCCCCACTGAATAAGACGGGCGACACCAAGTTTTTAACCCAGTAAGCAGGACCGAGATCAGCCCCCTTGGAGATGAGCTGGTTCACAACACTTGAAATGAACGGCGTTCTCGGGTCCCGAGGCTTCACGTGGGGCTTCAGAAGGTCGAGGTATCGTAAAGCAACGGCCTGCATGTGATGGGAGTGATACGCCCTGTCTACATGCAAAGCCCTGACGAGCACGTCCTGATGTGATTTCTTTATGTCATTGACGACTAGATCGAGCGATTTCTTGTCTCCGGTGAGCGTGACGCTACTGGGGCTGTTTTCGCATCCAACAAGCACACCAGGACGGAGATATGGTGTGACCTGGGCCATCCCCAGTCCGACAGCGGCCATGCCGCCGATAGAGCCTTCTACGGCACCCAGGACCTTTCCGCGATAGTAGGCGATGATGATAGCCTCGCGCTGAGTGATTGCTCCGCAAGCGTATGCCGCCGCGATCTCGCCTGAAGAGTGACCTAGCACCGCCCCCGGCTTGATATTGTACGTTTCCAGGATGTCGACGAGAGCCACTTGAAGAGCTGCACAGCAAACCTGCGAGATTTTTCCGTCATTGATCATGGAAGCTTTCTTTGGTGCCAGGATCTGGTCTAATTCATCAAATATGTTAGCTTGGTGAACGATTTAGCCAACGACAGGCTGGCCGATGATGGAGCTCTCCAATGTACCTATCAATTTCCATTCCGGAGCATCTGGTAAATCCTGCAGCATATTGTCCATCACGGCTATTGAACTCTTGAACGAAGGGATATGCTGTATGAGAGACTTCCCCATTTGGGCCCACTGCGCGCCCTGTCCGGTAAAGACGAACACCAGCTGGGCAGGGTCATACGGACCGTGACGAGTCGACTTGATTGTTGCCAAGTCATCGATGCCGTTGGCCACGCAACAAGCACGGTGGCTTAGTGTCTCTCGTTTCATGCCTAGGGTATACGCAACGTCACCCAGTCGGTCTGGGTGGGCTAAGCAGTAGGCCTGGTGGCGTCTCACCATCTTCTCAAGCGCCTGGGGATGCTTGGCGGAGAAAAGAAGAAGCCTGGGAGACTCTCCAACGGGCGTTACCGCGGCAGGGAGATGCTTATTCCTTCTTTTGTCTCTGCCTCGAATGCCTAGGTGGCCAGCCGAGGCAAGAAGGGCGTAGGCGTTGGATCCGCCGACTCCGTAAGAACCAACACCGACGACCCTATCTTTCCCCTCGGGCC
This sequence comes from Colletotrichum coccodes, assembly GCA_020466075.1. Taxonomy (NCBI): domain Eukaryota; kingdom Fungi; phylum Ascomycota; class Sordariomycetes; order Glomerellales; family Glomerellaceae; genus Colletotrichum; species Colletotrichum coccodes. The sequence continues at coordinate 14,560 of JAIMZG010000801.1, forward strand.
AGGCAGTGGGCTCTGTAGGAACTCTGAGCTGGTAGCGGTGGAATGGGATCTTAGGGTTGGGGGATTTGAAGTTGGCATTTGGGGGGATTATGTCGTTTTCGAGGGCGAGCGTCATCTTCAAAACACTGGCGAGGCCGGCGGCGCCTTCGACATGCCCAATGTTGGTCTTGACAGAGCCAATATAGATGCCTCCGTGATCTCCGAAGACGCGGCCCACCGCCTCGGCCTCGATAGGGTCGCCAACAGGCGTCCCTGTCCCGTGACACTCCATCATTGCCGTCCTGGAATAGTCCTTGATGCCGGCGAGCTCATGAGCCCTCCGGATCAAGTCTTCCTGAGCTACTGGATTTGGGGCCGTCATGGTGGAAGACTTCCCGCTAGAGTTACTGGCTGTGGAAAGGACCACCGAACGGATGGGATCCCCGTCCCGAACCGCATCGCAGAGTCTCTTGACGTATACGGCCACTATAGCCTCTCCACGCACGAAGCCGTCTGCCTCAGCATCAAATGCTTTGCACGTTCCTGTGGGTGACAGAACGTTGTGTTCGTTCATAGTAGCGGTTAGAGTGGGGGAGTATATAATACTGGTACCCGCTACCACCGCTGCTTCGCAGTCGCCGTGAATCAGGGCATGGCAAGCTTGGTGTAAACCCAACAGCGAGGAGCTACACGCTGTCCGAACAGTCACGCTCGGCCCCATCAAGCCAAACTCGTAGTGGATCCGATCTGCGGGCATGAAATCGAAGCTATTGAGTAGATTGTAGGGATGAACGGCTTGTGGGTCGCGGGCATCCAGCTCGGCCCGGTCTCCACCAAAGCTGCCAACCCAGACGCCGATCTTCCTTCCCCGGATCTCCGACGGCTTCTGGCCCGCGCTTTGAAGGGTTTCGTAGACAACCTCAAGGGCCAAACGCTGCTGTGGATCCAGCGTCTCTAGTTCTTTCTTGGTCATAGACCAGAAGGAAGCGTCGACGTTCTTGAGGTCGATGTTGCTGTCGAGGAAATAGCCATACTCGCTGGGCACATGTCTCTTCTTGCCCGTCGCGTACCACGCCTCGACGTTGTAGCGGTCTTTGGGGACTGAACAGCGCCCGTCGCGTTTGTTCACAAGCATGTCCCAGAAGGCGTCAGGATCGTTAACACCTCCGGGCAGGCGCATACCCATGCCGCAAATGGCGATCGGCTCGATAGGGGCCGTGTTGGCATCGCTCGCAGCGTTGACGGGGCCATTGGAACCGTTGTTGTTGATACCATAGCCATTGATGCCGTTGGAAGTAATGCCGCTGTTATTGCTGCCATTGGCACTTGGAATCGACTCTCCGCCGTAGTACTTTGGCAACTCTGACAACATGTTTTACTGGCTTCGCTGGCTTTGGTAATCCGAGAAAACAGGGTCTATGACTCAACACGCTGATGCGTGATTCAGTCTGGCTGCCAGTATGATTTCTGAAATATCAAGCCAGTTTTAAACGTGGAGTGATGCATCCCGCTTTGCCATGATGGAAACCGTCAACCTCTCTGATTTCTCTCACGACTCATGAGGGGCCAACATTCATAGGCAGGCTCGAAGCTTGAAGCGGCCAGCGTGAATAGTGATAGTTCGGAGCTAGTGTTTCGGCGTTCACTCGATGGAACTAGAGATGGCGTTGTAACCATATAATGACTCATTCGAAGGTTTGTTCTAGAACTCCATAATCATGTCACCGATGGTTCCGCGCGAACCTTCTTTCGGCGACTGATAACCTATCATACATCCCTCCCGGCGAACGGCTCTAGCAACGAGCCGAAAGCCTGAATACAAAGCCCCTGCCACCTCAAGTCCGTAAAACTCAAATGGCTTACATCGGGTAACTCCTGAGTTTCGGAAGTAATGTATTGGGATGTTGTTGTAATGGCTGAACAACATGTTGTACTAATTGAATATTTACTATCTCTTATTTTCATGCCGGTACAACTATCTTTCTTTTACTGCAAGCCCTTGGATACAAGTACACATATCTGCATATTCTAGATCAATGCTAGACAGGTATTGTTTTTGGCGTTCATAGGGTTATTATACCGCCGCCTTTTCTGTCAGGCCAATCTCCACTTTGTGTATGACTTGTGCTTCACCAGCGGCTAAACAAATTTCTATCATCATGAACAGAAACGCCCTGAACAAAAATGCCCTACACGGCCACGCCTTGAACAGCCACGTCTTGAACAGCCACGTCTTGAACGGCCACGCACAGAACGGCCACGCACAGAACAGCCACGCAACGAACGGTCACTCTGGTACGGAGTGCTCTTTCTCGCCGGTTCCCGGTCTTTGGATCACCGGGATCGGCTCGCAGTATCCTCCATACTTGATCCCGCCTGAGAAGTTTGCCAGCTGGGCCAAAAGGTTCCATGATATCGAGAAACCAGTGTGAGTTGCCCCTTTATATCCCCTGTTCTAAAATAACCAAGGCTAACGGACAACCTTTCCAACCAGACTCGCCAGATTGCTCAAGCTCACGATGAGCAGTGGCATTGAGACGCGTGCCTCCTCGATGGATTTCGAGACCGGGTTCGGCTGCCAGGCGGAGCCCCCAACCATTGATCAGCTTGATGCACGGTTCCGCCAGGTCGGTGTTGACCTAACCGTCCAGGCCTGCCGAAAGGCTTTGCGTGACTGGGGTGGTAACACAGAAGATATTACACACGTCATAGGAGTCACCGTCGGCTGCCTGAGCCTTCCCGGCTACGACTATTTGGTAGCCCGCAGGCTTGGGTTGGGCTACCACGTTGAGAACATGTTCCTGAATGGTGTCGGCTGCGCGGGTAGCGTGGCCTTGATGCGCGTGGCCGCCAACATCGCCATGGCAGCGGCGGCCCGGAAGAGGCCCGCTCGTATCCTCTGCTTTGCCTCCGAAGTCTGCACCATGTATTTGAGGCACCAGTACGCCGAAGCCGAGGCGTCTTCTGATATTGAGAACATGGACATCGCGGGCGCTATCTTCGGTGACGCGGCATCTGCCTTCGTCTTGTGTAATGAGTACGGGCTAAGTGATCCTGACCAGGCCAAGTTCCAGCTGCTTGAGTGGGAGCGCATGACCGTGCCAGACACGATACACCACATGGGCGCCATGGTGAAAGCGACGGGCTTCACGAGTATCATCTCCAAACAAGTCCCAGATATCGCTAAGCAGGCGGTCCGGCCTTTATGGAGCAGACTCCTGCCTTCATATCGTGAAAAGGTCGGTCTTCCCGCACTCGAGATCTCCGACTTCGACTGGGCTCTGCATCCCGGCGGAGAAGCGGTCATCAACAACGTTAAGGACAGCATGGCTTTGACCGACAAACAGCTTAGGGCTACTCGAGAAATTTACAGGACCAGAGGAAATACTGGGAGTCCCACGGCAATTTGTGTGCTCGACTTGCTAAGGAACATGGGACCCGGAAGTGAACATGTGGTCGTGACCAGTTTTGGGCCTGGTTTAGCCAGCGAAATGGCCTTTTTAAGGCGCTGCCGAACCGACCGTTAAGATATCTGTGTTACTTATTACTATGTGAATTGATAGTTGACTTTTTTTAATGAGAAGAATAGACAGATTGTTGCCCCTAAAGTACCTAGAGCTAGTAAATGGTCATCACCGAAACGTATGCGCAGCCCCAGAGATGAGTTTGCTCACACTATGATCTCGGGTTAATAACAGGTAGATTCAATTGTATAGTTGCCTCCGTTCCATGGAACGTAAGAAGTTGGTGTGCTGCAATCCGATGTTGTTTTCATCACGATGGAAGAAGCGCCATACGACGAGAAATAACACAATTGAAAACTACTAAGCAAATAGCTTGGCCAAGTCTTGAAATAACCCCACAATCTCATTGCTTCAAATTTCTTGCACGCGAAACAGAAAAGCTTGGAATAGCCTACGGATCACCTTTGGGACTGCTCCGGTATTGGCCTCCAAGCTTGCCAAGCTCGTTGGGGCTTGTCGATCAGTTGATACGAACCGGATGATATTGAAAACACTCACCCATCGCACCAAGCATGACGGGAAAAACATATGAGCCAGTGGTCGGCGTCATTCGCTCCGTCGGCCCTGTGAACAAAGACACTCTCACTGTATAGATAGACGGATACACAAATCGTCATCCACTTAGAAAAACTCATCAATTCCATGCCAGTTGACCCCTAACTTTGCGGTGCTGCACAACTATATCATAGCTTTTATTCCGTTACGTTCATAAATTCCGAACTAGAAACTATGTTCCCTTTGCCATTTCAAATAGGCGGTGAAGGCAACCTCACTCAAGCGAGATTAAGTTGCTCGGTCGGCGAGTGCGAAAAGTGTTGTGGTTTAGGCTTATCATCATCATCCGCTGTCGGCAGTGAAACCAAGAATACGTCCGCTACCCGGATAGTGGGTTCAGTTATCGAGCACCGTTGCACGTCTCAAGTCCCTCTTGAACCTTCCAGCGTATGTTCCCGAACCGGCCTTGTGCATGACCGTTCTGTCCATCAGTAGGTGTCAATAATTTGATTCGTGTCTAGGATCCTCTCTTTTGGGGCCTTGAACTTGCCTGTTATCCCATATAATCAAGTCACCTGGGTTCTGCCACTCTACATTGAGCCGATATTTCGCTTTAGTAGCGTGCTGCATGAGTTTGTGCTGAAGCCCAGCCAACTCGTCTCCCTCCTCCGGCGCACCCTCGATGTGGTGCATGTACAGCCCAATATACAAGTTAACTCTGTTAGACAGTCGATGTAGCTCGACTAGCTGGTGCTTAGCCATAGGGTAGGCGAGGGGGTCAAGATCTTTGAACATGTCTGGGTTGCTCGTTTTCTGCGCATGCTGCCACGAGTGAACGCCAACATAATTCCGAGACAGCAGCCTCTCCTTCAAACCCGGCTCGACCTCATTTAGGTCATAAAAGGCTGTTCTAGTGTCAGCGAAAACTGTATCGCCGCCGTGCCCTGGTGGCGGGATCTCGTGTGCCCTGAGGAGACTCCATGATGCACGCTGCTGGCTGTATCCAAGGTCAGCATGTAAGAAGGAGGCTAGTTTAGCGATATGCGCGTCGGGTCCGTCGGCCGCGACCGGTTCTCCAGTCTCAGGGTCGACATTACTCAAGTCTGCAAGCTCATAGGTGCCGAGCCGCGTTTTTTTACCTGCAAGCAACTGACTCATGCTAAAGAGGGGTCCAAAGCGACGAGCGAGCTTGATATGGCTCGAGTCATCGAGATCAGTGGCACGGAAGACCAGGACGCCATACTGTTCTTTGTGAGCCATACGCTCCATAGCAAGCGAAGCCGTGACTCGTTATGTTTCATCTTTGGAAAGGGCGCGGCGGAAATTTAAACCTCACCTTGGCAGACAACGCAAGAATGTGCTCGAAGACACCGTCCGAGATAGGTTTCGATATATCAACCCCAGAGATTTCGGCGCCGAAGTAAGGATGTAGTTCCTTAACTTTGAGCCCGTCAAGGGGCTTGCTGGTGTTGCCCGTCAGGCTCCCCATATTTGGCTTTTTCACAACCAGGTGGAACTTATGCGTGTAGGGTCTTGGTTGCAGTGTGAAGACTTGTGAAGCAGAGCCAGATACAAAGTTCCTTTTGAGAGGTCTCGGTTCTTGTTGCAAATTGTAGAGTTCAGGCCGCGTTGTGAATCCTTATCTTCGCTCTGCGTGATGCCAGCAAATCAAGGAAAGGTACAAATTTGGCAATGCAGAGCATAAGTTGTTTGGTGGTAGTTACTGACTTATCTACAAGCCCAACCAGAGGTAACTACAATTGGTTCGCCATATTTATAATTAGGGATGGAGTAACCAGCATAAGGTTTGTCATTGCGAGTCATCCAGAGTAACTGCCTCTCAACTGGGATATCAACCCACAAGGATGTGCTGCTTGTTTACACCGAAATATCAGGAAATCCTGACTATCTAGCATGCGCCCAAGACTTTAGTGATAGACTGCCCGAACTGGGAGGGTTTCTATGGTGTTGATGATAGTTGGATCACATGATTGTTTCGTAGTGAGCAGGAGCACATAAACACACCGGTGCGCGTTTATCGTGTTATAAACACTTTGAATTGCAGGGGGATTGTATGCTAACAGGAAGTACAGAAATATAAGCTTTCGAGCTTCCAGTTTATTAAACCTGTGCTCATATCCGTACTAGCCTTGAGAATGTTGTTATAGGTGTACAGCTTACGGTCTTTTTTTTTAAAGTTGCCGTAATATCCGGAAGCTTAAGTTATCCCGACGAGATGTTTGTTATCCGGCAGCCCACATCGTTCACATGGATAAAAGGTAGTAGTACACAGACATGGATAAAGCCGGGGGATTGTGTTTCCCCCGCTTCCAATGTGTGTGCTTCCCGCTCGCTTTCAATACGAGTGCATCGCATCAACCAAATGCATTGAAAGCGGTAATATAAAGCTGCAAAGGCTCGTGTCAGTACAACAACGTTGAGTAGCGTCCATACGAATTACAGTCCCATCAGCCCAAAAGTGTTTTTGTTCTTCCAGACAAAGGCAAGGTTTATACGAGTTTTATTCCCAATATTCAAAGAGAAACAAATGCGCGCGGGTAATATTGCTATCCTTGGACACCTCGTCTTTGAATCCATGGCATCCATGTCCTTCTTCTTTCAGCCACGCAAGCAACTGCAAGACCCGGGAGCAAGTGAAGAGGCGGTTTTGATATGCCAGAGCTACGCAGGCATGCTTCTCGCCACCGATATGCTGTGTCTACTATCTCTCATTCGAAGTGGTAGCGAGACATTCGACGATACCAGCGCCATGGTCACGTGGTCTATGGCCATTTATCACCTCTTCCCTATGAGAAGGGCTTGGGCGAGGATCAAAAAGCGTAGAGGCAACTACAGGCCGGAAGAGAAGATGGCTGGTGGCCCGCCCGGGCATCTCATCATTCACAGCATTTTGTTGGCATCGTTGGCCTGGGCTGGTTGGCGTGGAAAGGGATGATCGCCATTGTACGGCAAAAGCAACAGTTGCAAGGGTTCCGTTATGAAATAGCTTTCAGCAGGGTTGTACACCCTGTGCCTTTT
>JAIMZG010000802.1:0-34959 GCA_020466075.1 Colletotrichum coccodes
GATTGTTCGCAATACCTGCCTTTCATACACAAGACTCTCGCCCACGGGCGCATGCCACGACTAGCATCATCCTATCCACCATCGCGCTCTTCCCATACTCTCGTCCCCCCCCGTCGGCCTGAGTATAAGCTGCACCGCCCTCCCCCCCCCCCCATCAGTTCTACCCAATACTGTCATGGCCGCACCTATTATTTGATACCCCTCCTGCTCTTCTTTGCAGCGCGAGACTAGTTGCTGGAGCTGGCTTTCCCGTCTCGTCATACAAGGTTGCTGTGCTCACAATGCGTTTCCCGTCGTTTGAGGATACCTTCGCCACCCGCGAACACACTGCAATGATGTCTCAACCAACAAATTCGCAGTCACTAATGACCGGTCTCCAGCTATGCCTCGCTCACTACTGTGACCAACACGGCCCGACCCCGCTTATGGTCACCGAGGGCTTACCCGTCCCATGCACCACATGCTTCGACGATGGTGCTGCCGGCTATGTCGATCAGGACCAGCTTCGACCCCGGACCAGCGCCCCAGCGACCACTGAGTCTCTGAACCAGACCGTTGCCATGTCCGATGCGCTGCGCAAAATGCACCTCAATTCCCATCGCAGCTCTTCTCTGCCCGCTTCCGAAAACGAAGCCCAGGTTCAGCGCGCCGCAATGCTTCGCGCATCCGCCACGAACTCCCCAGCTTCCCCTCTGTCGCCTTCGGCCGTCGAAACCCCACCTGAAAGCCCCCGCCGCATATCGGAGCAGCAACCGCAACCACGCCGAGACTCGAGTTTCCGCCGAACCTACGACGACTACGTTACGAAACGTGCCGGCCCTTGTGACAATTGCGCGTTGACGCTTCCGCAACGACAGGGCGGCAAGGAGAACACAGACATGAAAGCCGAGCGTGGCCCTACATTACGTACTCGCGCACCGTACGCGAGGGTGTACGGACAGGCGTCGCCACCGACCTCGCAAGCCTCCTCTGCCAGCGATACAGACGGGGAAAGCCAACCCGAACGAATGCATCGAAGAGCAACGGGCTCCTCTACGACACGGTCCAGCATGTCCTCCGGGAGACAGACGAGTCATACCCACTACCTCGACTATACCTCGACCCACGAGCCGCTTATTCCGAATTCCTTCTCCATCGTGCGATCCTCATGTCTACGCACCCTCTCACTGGAGACTCTACCTCGCGCACCCGCAAATCCCACGCCAAGTGCTTCGCCACAGTCGAGCAATATGCCCGCCTTCGTCACAACACACAGCGCTGGAGCCGCAGCCTCGGGTGGCCCTATCTTCTTTGGGGATCCGGTCAACGGCTACACAACGGCCTACATCTTCCGTATCCCGGACATGCACGCCCGTGGCCATAAGCGAGTGTATGCATTCCTTGCCTTAAGCACACACAAGGAGCGGCTTGCCATGAAGACGTTCGGTTTCATGGCTGCCGCTTTTCGCGACCTTGCCTCGTGGATCCAACAGTTGGCAGAAGCAGAGGCAGAAAGGGCAGCCGAAGCTAGCCCTGTGGGAGGTCTGCAACACCACAGCTCCTACCCTACGATGAACAGGATAGAGAGAGAAGGGCCTGACCGTGGTGGCAGCAGCTTCCTCACCGGGGGCGGCGGCTTTTCAAGACGAATGGGAGGTGGCCCAGGCGGTGTCTCCCTAAAGGCACGTGGCCTTGCTGAGCTGGTCGGGATGCCCGATTTTTTCATCGAGCTACACACCAAATTTGTCAAGCTTATGCTCGAGCTCGGTGTTGTGCTGAGTTCGTAGTCACTACGATGGTGACTGTACATACGTTTACGACACAAAGATTGCCCAACCAGATACCGGATGGGAAGAGATACCCCTGGGCAGATGTAACAACGCACGACGCACACCTACACCCGCAGTCTCGCAGGTTCAACCCAAGCACGCTTCGCGTTATGCAAAGGCAGTCGGGGTTCCCCAAAAACAAACAGTAACGGGCAATGATAATGGACAATTACCTTTACCCGCTGCTCGAAGCGTCGAGGAGTAGGCGGGAACGGAGACTGTAGGGGATCACAGATATACCCCCTGGTGAGATGAATTGCATCTCACGTTGCACCATGACTTTTTGCATCAGCGACGGCAGCATCTGGATTCTTTTTTTCGAGCTTTTTTTCTGTCTTGTTTTTAGCGTTTCACGAGTGAGCAGACTGGTTTTGCCACCCACGGCTTCAAGTCTTTTATTCGATAGAATGGAGGGTTGACGGTTGTCACGGCTTTATGATTCATCCTCCGTGCTCTTCTTCCCCTTGTTTTTTATTTATTTTTTTATTCTTCTTTTTCTTGCAGACTCTTTCTAGACAAACCCGGCTTCCAGGCCAAAGCACCGGGAGAGGAAAACAAAAGGTAACCAAAAGGATGGGAAAATGCCAATCAGAAGCAGGAATCGGGTTCAGAAAAACATCGGGAAAAGTTACAAAAGGATCTAGCAGAATAGAACTCTTTGACAACCTGGAACTCGACTTAGGCCGCTGTTTATTCATCTCGTTCTGGGTGACGACCGTTTGGGACCTATAGGCTCTCCGAGAGTCGAGAAGGAGGCCCATTGTCGAATTCTTCATTCGCAGATACGACCGCACCTCATTACCATATTATCGCGATCAGGAAGTGGCAAAATGAGATGTGATGAGGCTGCTACTCTGGCGTCCGAGAAGAGAATGTCATCGGGAGAACCCGATCTCCGGGACCCGGTGACCTCGTCATGTTCCTGCATCGCCCCGCGCCGACTCGGTCGGTCACAAGATTGTCGGGCGGCGGTGGTGCGGTCGGAGGGTGCGGAGGGTTGTGCACTCGGGGTACAGACTGCCGCCTTTAAGCTTCGTTATGCAGGACGTCCCATGACTCTCCTCATGTTGCCCATGCTAAAAGACGTCGGGACTCACTGCCTCTGTTTCGGTGTTCACCGTACATCAACGTACGGCCTCATCTTTCCTCAACCGGGGTTTCACCACGGTACGAAACATGCCAATCAAACTTGTTGACGAATGATATGCAGACGGCGGCGCAGCTTGATTATCAAGTGTATTGTACAACGCGACGCCGAGCTTCGCTTCCCGAAGCCTTGAAAAGTCTATCCCTTCCCTAGCCGTGTCCCGTTGTGCTATTACATCGCCAGCCTTTCAGCGTGCAGTGTCTCATTCCTCCCGCGATACGCCTCCGCCTCCCCTTTGGTCTCCGTCTTCGCAGCGCCCGCCGCTTATTTATAAAAGTCAAACTTGTTCTCGTCGCTCGTACCTTTGACCTGGCTTGAGTAGGCGTCCTCTAGGTCGCTCTGGATAATGTTGTAGCGGTTCTTCCGGACGGCGCGGAGACCGGCCTCCTGCATGATGGCGGCAATTACGGCACCGCTCAGCGGGTCATTGCGGACGATTAGAGAGTCCATGTCGACCTCGGGAGCGAGGCTCATCTTGCTAGCGATGGTGGAGAAGATGAGGCGACGCTCACGTCTATCCCTCAGACTAGGAAACTCGATCTTTCGGTCCAGACGACCGGGACGGAGAAGGGCGGGGTCGAGGGTATCGGCTCGGTTGGTAGCCATGATGACCTTGACGTTGGCAGTTTGGTCGAAACCATCCATCTGGTTGAGGAGTTCAAGCAGAATACGCTGGACTTCGCGGTCCGCACCGGTCTGGGCATCGAAACGCTTCGTCGCGATGGCATCGATCTCGTCGATGAAAATGATGGCGGGGGCGTTCTCGCGCGCCATGCGAAAGACATCGCGGACCATACGAGGACCCTCACCGAGGTACTTCTGCACGAACTCGGATCCGACGACGCGGATGAAGTTCGCAGTCGTAGAGTTCGCCACAGCCTTAACCAACATGGTCTTGCCGGTTCCGGGGGGTCCATAGAGCAGCACACCACGAGGAGGATCGATACCAATCTGCTTGTAGAGGTCGAAGTGCGTCAAAGGCAGCTCCACAGCCTCACGAATTTCCTGCTTCTGCATGTCCAGACCACCAACGTCGGCGTACGTCACATCGGGCTTCTCGTCGGCGCCAAGCATGGCGATGGAGGAGTCCGCTTCGGGGGGAAGGATGTCGACGAGGGCGTTCGAGTGGCGGTGAAGAGCGACGGAGGATGAGGGCTTGAGCTTCTCGCGGTCAAGGGTGGAGAGGATGCGGACGACATAGTTGGAGCCGGTGGATGACTGCACAATTCCGGTGCTGTGACAGGTTAGCTATGCTGATTTCGAATCACCTTGAAGCTGTGTGCGGGGTCTCCATACTTCTGGTCGATGGCCTCCATAAACTGCCCGATCACCAAAGGAACACTTTGAATCCGCTTGATCTCCTCCTGAGCCCGGACGAGCTCGCGCTTCAGACTCCTACATCAGCGGGTCAGCAAACCAAATGGCGTGCAACGATCTCGAGTGAGTCCAACCTCTGTTCATCCTTGATGTACTCCTCCTGCAGCTGAATATACTCGAGTTGTCTTTGCAGCTTCTTCAATGTGGCATAGTCGTCGCCTCCTTCCGTCGAGATGCCTTCAAAGTTCTCGATACTAGGGATTGTTGAGGGCGCCGTCTTCTTGTGAAGGGCGGTGTGGTTGGCCGGGTTTTCCACCAAACGTCACCCATTGTGTCAGGAGTTCGCAGGTATTGAGATCGTCGGGGTGGGATTTCGGGTAATCGAGATACCTCGGCGATCGCAGCAAAACGTATGGTCGCAGGAGATGGGCAGTGTCGTTGACGATGAGGAAGATGTTGGTTTGAAGCTCGGTGATGGTGCTTGCTTGTCCTAGCTTGCTGTAGGCGTCAATGGATACGCATGCAGCGTCTCAGCCCGGCTTAGTCAGGAATCTCTTGGAAGCTACAAGATCACGTGAAAGCACATCGACCTCACTGGCTCCGTTCGGCTAATTCATTGGCTGAGCTGATAACCTGGAGCGGGGCGAAATGCCTGCAACATATTGCCCAGCTTGTAGGCAGCGAGGACCTCCGATTGGCCGCACTGGATACCATCCCCACCCCTTGTATACTGTGGAGACGACCCAAGACGTGATCCCTGTCACGATGATGTGAGGGTCTCTCCCGCAATCCACTGTTAGAGTCGCCGGTGAGCGTCACTGCCGAACCTTAGCATGGCCTGTCACTTCGGCACCTCTCTCTTATCAATCCCCAAGCCCATGGGCGGTGATTCACTGGATGCCTCGTTAGGCCTCGTTCCATCAAGCAACCTAGCACTCGACAGTGTCAGTCACAGGCACACCTCTCTTCTCTTCGGCCTCGTACCTCAACTCCATTCTTGACTCCTCCAACATCTCCTTCGCTCCGACGACACACCACTGGTTCCTCCACCCGACAAAGCTACCCGGTGTGTGTTCCTCTTCGTCCTTTCTTAAACCGTTCCGACTGCTTTCAATCATTCCTGGAGTTTATCGTCTCACCTCGGAGTCCTCCATTTCTTCTCTAATACCCCAACCATCATGTCGTCGTCCATTGCGATCCCGATGACACCGTCATCGGCCAACACATATCACCACCACCAGTCCGCTCAGGTTCGGGGTGCCACTAGCTCTTCTTCGTCGACCTACTCCAGCTCTCCTCGGACTTCCTCCCCGTCTTCCGCCCAGAAGCAGAAGATGGTCCACGGACGCCGCCCCAGCCTTCTCAGTATGTCATCCCACCATGTCTTGTAGCTACACAGCCCGGCCTTTGCAGCCTGGCCTAGCCTGGCTGTCTCGGAGCCGCTGCTGGCTACTTGCGGTCACTTACTTACGTCTTGGCCAGGCTCCGCATTGTCGAAGCAAGAAAGCACCGTCATCAATATCGGTGAGCCAAACGGTACTCCACGCCTGGTAAGACCACTTGCAGTTCCTCGCAACGGACATCGGCTGATATGACATTAGATCACCTATCTCTCCTCGAGCCAAGGCTTTGCGTGGAACCCAGGTAAGTCTTGACATCAAAGCACCTACCCCCATCTTGAGCTGACTGGCCGTTACAGAGATCTTCTTGCCATCCTACGTGGACTGCGACTACGTCCCCCTCGAGAACCGACGGGAGCCGGTACACGAGATCGTTCTCAGTGACGAGGAGATCAATAACATGTTCCCCCAATAACGGCGCCCGCAGCGGCGATCATGATGCTACACACGAATATCTACGTCCTGCGTGTTTTAGACCGATGATTCTCACGAGACACCTCTTCCATTTCCATACCACGGCGTCCGGATACGGCCTGTACCTCTTTCCAAGTCTTCTTCAACCTTTCTATCAGACTGCTTTACGAACTACGACGGCGGATGAGGCCATGCCTGGACCGAAAACGCACGGGCATGGGCACACACTGAGTTGAAGCACAGTACATCTCGCATCTTTCTCCTCTATTTCTTTTCGGGAAGAGGACCTCTTCATTAGTACATGGGCTTGGGGGATCATCGGAGGAGTTGGGATTTCTTTCCGGTGACACCGGTTTTCATTGAACTATATTCCTTCTCTGTTTGTTGCGGCTATTTTGGATTGGGGCGTTCCTCGGTATTGCCAGCACATACCCTCTTCTCACCCTCGATCGCGTACCATGTCGTGTCTGCGGCGGTATTCCCGGACCTTGATTCCCACCTTCCGTAGTCCAATAGAGTCACAAGACACTATTCATGACATGCTTTCCGTCACCGGCGGCTCCACTTCTGCTTGAGCGACTAACGGCCTGTCAGGCATGCTCCTGTTCCCAGATATACGAGAGTTCGGACAGCTAACTTGGCACAAGTCGGCTGCTACATCAGGATCCACGGGTTACGTCGATGCAATTCGACCGATCCCCTCAACCCCCTTACAGCGTTAATTGCCAACCAACCACATGTATGAGTCCAAGTCGCCGCTACGATATTTTCGGTTAGGGAGAGACAAGATGAGAAAAAAGACGTTGAAAATCAGACAGTGTCATATTGATCCCATATTCTAATGAAACGACTCCCTTCAACGTCCGACTGGAACACCTCACCTTGGCCCGACACTGCGCACTGTCATCGGGCGGCCTGTTTGAACGCCATTCCGTCCCAGATGGCGTCGAACCACAGCTGAGAAAAAGAGAGGGTCCAGTACCAGACCGACGCTACTGCCGGGTGCACTTCACCTACCACGCACCCGAACACAACCCACCCCAATGGTGCTCCGCTTTCCTCCGCTTCCTGAGGTAGTCTGGCCTAGCCTTCCCCGTTCTGCTGCTGCCCTTCCCCCTCCCTCCAAAAAAAGATCGGGTGCAGCCAAGCATCGCCTACCCCCGGAACCACGCCCCGTATATCGGCATGCCGCGCTGTGTTTGATTTGACGCTGCTGCGACTCTACGGCCCCTCTATGCAGGTCCGTCCCAGTTTCGTAGTCATAGCGCTGAGAGGCATGATCCCTGGGGAAAATCGATGAAAGACGTCGCCGGATGGCAAAGGTGAAATGACTGGGAGTTGATGGATGTTGTCATTCCTGGCTGCTCTCCCGTAGCGAAAAGGTTACTTAGCAAGGGAGCAGCAGCTGAACGCTGTGCATCCGCCCCGTCCGGTTGATGTAGGGATGTATGGAAAGGGTAGCCTGTCACTCTAGTTGACGCTGTCGTCATCCATGGATTGTGGATATTATATGATGCTGTTTTCCGACAGGTTCATTGTTCAGTGCCTCTCAATGACAGAAGCACCGTCGACCTCCTGCGCGAATGCCGTTGACCTAGACCGGACCCCGTTGAGTACACCTGTGACCTCGAACTGGATGTATGACATTATCTCTCTCCCTTTTCTCCGGCGCCTGTTTGTACCCCGTAACAGCCGGGTCAATCACAATGAAAAAGAGTTCTGGGAAAGGGGGCTTTCTAGTGATTAAATTCCTGCATAAAATTCAACACACCAAGTGAAAAAGTCCTTGGACTCCAGCGCCGTCTTCTGCCCCGTGTTCCACACACTGGCGCCGTGGTAGATGTTCGGCCAATGCCCGATCTCGGCAGCTTTCGGGGTCATCGTCGCATTGCAGGGGGATGTCACATGCTGATATACTGATAAGATAACACTACTTTCCGATAAGGAAACCACGGATGAGGGGCCGCCGGAAAGGTGGGCACAGGCGCGCAAGTCGGACGACGACGACGGGGTCTGGTGCGCCGACAGTTTGGTCCTCCGGCCGCCATCCGAAGTAAACATCACGACTATTTCGTCTCTTCCGCCTCTTCACCGACATCGTCCAGACACTCGCCGAGCATCACACTTCAGGGACAGGCACGCTCTGTCGAATTCTCTATCTCTTTAATTACTTTTCCACCACCCAACGATGGAGTCCGCGCATAGGAAAATCGAGTTGCAATCCCACGAGGACCTCGCGTTCCTCCTGAACAACATCCGACGCGCCGCGCAGGACCAGCTCGACAAGGCCTTCCCACAGATCGAGGGCAACAGCGCTCAGGAAGACGAGCTGCGGGCGCCCATTGAGCGTCTCGTGAATGAGGTGCGATCTTTTTGTGTTTAATCGTTCGTCGCGCGGCTTCTCTGCGTAGGCCTTTCTTCAATGTTCTCTGCTTTCATGGTTTACAAGATACCTCTAGCACCTCGATAACTCATATCCTGACGGACGTCTGGATCATTAGAGGCTTTTGCGATCGAAACGAAAGCAGGTTCGCTAACAGCCATTCCCAAACAGTACATCAACAAGACCTTCACCCACGCTGCCCCGAACCTCTCCATAAACGGCCTCGACGCTGACCCCGCCGCCTTCCTCTCCACCAACCCCTCCGACGAGCCCGAGGAGGCCTACGAGCCCTGGGACGCCCGCCTTCGTCAGCGCGTCGAGGACCTCGCTCGCGAGGAGGAGGACCTACTCACCGAGATCGCCGCCCTCAAGAAGTCCGTCCCCGGAGCAGTCGCCGCCGCGGCGACGCACGACTTCAAGACCGCAACCGCCGCTGACGAGGCCGCGCTCGAGGCCGCCAAGAAGGCGAAAGAGGACGAAGCGAAGGAAATCGAGCGAGGTGCTCCCGCTCGAGGATATGGAGAGGAGGGCGGATGTGAAGGAGGCCTTTGGGGGCGCGGTCGGAGCGTTGGGGAAATTGAAGAAGGAGATGCCAGCTACGGTTGCCAAGATGGAGAGAGCAAGGGTCGCAGGGGAGTATACTGTTACTGAGCGATCATGATGCGGTTTCAGGAGGGGGAAATATCATTTTGTGTGATTTTTGGCGTTGGGAAGCTCTATACCATAACTTGGGGGTAGTGGAAGTCTTGTCGTTTTTGGCATTGGCACCATATGCGGTTGGCAAATATTACGATTTACTCAGTCAACAACACTTTGGTCGGTATGTGCCGAAAACTGCCAATGCGGAACTATTCTATTACGAACGATCCAACAATCAAAGCGGTAGTATGTATAACGCGAAGCAGCGATAGGACCAACGCATGAATGAGCAAATCTACCAAAAGAAGCTCTTGTTTTTAAGCCACCCCCGTCTTCACGCCTGTTTCTTCACACCAGATGCAACGACAAATCTGCCAACGCCTTCTCTCTAACTGCTCATCCAGCAGCGCAACTCAAATAGCAACCACCCCTCAATTCCAATACTGCAAGCTCTCTCGAGATAGCGCTTATGCCGCAGCAGGAGCTTGGCGTCCGCGGCAGCATCGGCAGCGGCAGCGGGGGCAGGGGCGGCACCACCAGCCGGAGCAGTGACGGTCTCGCCGCCCTTGTTCTCGATAACGTCGCCAGCAGGAGCCTTTGCCTCGGGCTTCGCCCACCAGGGCTCCTTGGCCCACTCCTGCTCATGCCACGGGCCGGCGTCGCTAAGCTGGCAGCCGCCCTGGCACTCGCACTTGCCGCCCAGGGACTTGGGCAAGTTCTCTGCGGGGATCTGGTTGAGGAGCTCCTTCTGGTAGCCGGAGCCGAGGATGTTAATCTTCTGAACGGTGACGGGATCGAGCCAGCCCTTGACGACGCTCCAGACGGTGGAGAAGCCCCAGGGAGCGTTGATCATGTAGAGCTTGCCGAGGCGTTCGGGGTAGTAATTCTGGGAAATGACAGAGGCCTGCTTGACGTAGCTGTAGACCTGGGGGACGCGGGTGATGGTGACGCCCTTAAGGTCCATGATGGTGCAGCACGTCTCGACGAGGTGGTTGTACTTGCGGGAGCAGGCGGGAAAGCGGGGATCGGCGCACTTCTCGTACTCGACGGCCAAGTTGGTCAACATGCGCTCGGCGGTGGTGATCTTGTACATGGCGTTGAGGTCGATGCCGCCAAGCTGCTCGATGTAGACGGGACGACCATCCTGCGTGTTATATGTTAGCAAATAAAAGAGACGAACAGTTTTGGGACTCCAGAGTCATCATACCTTATCGGTCTTGTGGTAGTACTGAGGGTAGAACTTGAAGACCTCCTCCTTCTCGGGGTACTCCCAGGTCGGCACGGTGTCGTCAAGCTTGGTCGTTTTCCGCCATTCCTCGAAGTCGACAAACCTGGAAACATTTGGTCAGCTGCCGGTGTGCCTTTGGATGTCGGGAACAAAGTATCACTCACATCTGCTTGGCCAGGTTGACATCGAACTTGCGGGCACGGAGGAAACGCAGCTATGATAGCAGAGTTAGCGGGTCGAGACAATGGATCATGTACACGCAAACCCCCTAATCTTGCGGTCTAGCGTAAGGAGAGAAAAAAGCCTACCAAGGTAAGGGTGTCGAGACGCTTGCTGTAGCCATCAGACTCGAGCATCAGGCGCAGCTGAGCGACCTGGGCCTTCTGCTCGGGCGTCAGGTGGCCAGGGTGACCATTTTGGGCCGTCGCGGCGACGGTCGGAAAGTCGTACTGGTCGTACTTCGGGTCGAGTTCTTGCTGGGCCATGGTGGGGCTCGTGTAAGGGTCTTCGGTTTACGTGGAAGAAGGGTCGGTATGGGAGAGGAAGAAGGAATTGAGAGGGATTTTGCAAGAGCGCAAAATAGGCGGGGTGAGAGAAGAAATGGGATTCGAAACAAACAGTAGTTGATCGGGCACGGGGTCAGTTGTTTCTCCTGGGAGGAAAGTCGAAACCAGGATCGTAGGTAGGTGTTAAGGAGGAAGTAGCTAGGCTGTGGGGAAAGAGAAGGAAGGTCTCTAGCGGGAAAGTGCTCTGGAGGGGAGGCTTGGGAGGTCGAAGTAAACTGAAGTTGCTGGCGGAATGCCAAAATTCGTCATAGCGACCGTCGACCGGTCCCGCATCTGCTGTTGCCCCCCTGGTTGCCCCTCATATTGCCCTTCGCCGGCCGTCTACACCGCACTTCCGCACCCGCATCTAAGATACGGGAGTACGTATGGCTTTCTACGCTGGTCTTACGTAATGTGACAGAGCCCACCCAGGAGCACCCAGAGACGCTGAAGATTGGTGCATCATTACCCACCACATGCTGGCAGTGTCGATTCATCTCCAGGTTGGCTCGAGAAGGGGCTGGATTGTCATGATTCGGTCACGTTCTGCGGTGGCAGTGGTCGTGAGAGTGGCGCAGCTTTTGGTGGCTGACAGCCGTGGCCCAACGCAACTGAGCCTGGACTGGGCTGGACTTCGGATGGCCCAAAGTCCCAACAGGTTGGCTGTTGGGTTTGCATGACGTGACATCCTACACGAAGCTAAGTGCGCTGTGACGATACTATCTGTGGTATTACGGAGATGCGAATGGTGCTTTCATTATCGTGATAGTTACACTGTCAGCTAGAGGCCTCCGAAACTTCAGGCCAGCATCCGAAATTAACTCATCTTCGCGCCCCTTGCTGAGATTCGTAAGCCTGCAGGGCTGCCGTTCATTAAGAATGGATGAAAGGTCCGATATCAATCGTCGCAGACACGGCTCAGGGGGTGTGCATCGCAGTGAAGTATGGTTGTGGAGGTGCCGCAATCACCGAGTTGTTTTGCTTTATATGGAGCATTGAATCAACCGTTCGCCTTGCCTTCGTCCTCTTCCTTCTTGATGTCCTTTCCTTCCTCCTTGTCTTTGCGCTTCTGGACGACCTCCCAGTTATACACTCTCGCAATGGCAACCTCCATGGTCTGATCCCAATCAGCATGCTGCACGCCCCTCGGCCGGATATAAAACGTACCGTGATTTGTTCCCTCAGGAAGTCCAAGTCCTCCTCGCAATTTGATAAGCTCGTCTTTGCGGTCGACAACTTGGACTCGAGAAGCGTCTCGGCTTCGTCGACGGGGTACGAAAGCATGACGTTCGCCTGTTACCCAGTCAGCCTCAATATCTCATGCTATCCTCTCAGCCGCGGGAACCATACACCGAGCCAGATGTACACCTCCTCGGTGGGTGGGATCTTCGCCTTGGAGTATAGCGTATCGTTGAGTTCGAAGGTCGTCTCAATCGGTTCATCGTCGCTCTGGGTGCAATGTCAGCCTCTTTGTCTCCAGCTGACGCATGCGTTGTGACTCCCACCTGTCTGAGCTTCAGGAACCGCACAGAGTCAAGGGTCTTCTGAATATCAGGGATCTTGTCATTCAGTCCGGCCATCCTCTTCTGAAGGTTTAGCTCCATGAACTGGTATTTCCTGCGCATAGTGACGTGTTACCAAGTGTCCCTCGTGGCTCGTCCATTCAGGCCATAGTCTGGTTCGTCGACAGAGCTTTCGGCATATAACCGGCCGGCCCAGCGCGTGCGGGCGACTCACGAGATCATCTCTTGGAAGTTGCGCATTGTCGGCTCGACATCTTCACGGGTGGTGACGTAGTCCTCGACCTTATCGACGAACGGCGCCTTGGGGATGCCTCGAGGGTTGCTGGGCGTGGCATCTTTGCTGCTGGGTGGTGAAAATTGTCAGCATGGCCGCTGCAGCAAAATAGTATGACAGACTTACCCAGCCGTCTCCGGCTTCTTGCCCTCTGCCGACATGGTGTATATTAGCAGACGTTGCCTTTAGCGCATCATCTGTTGTTGGCAGGTGCTCGCGATTTTTCGCAACGGTGTGGAGGGGAGCTGCAGTGACGGTCCGCTACCGAGCCGATCCTACGGTGGCCTGTTCACCGAGGTGAGGGGTACGTGCTTGGTGGGGTTCCTTCATCACTGACCGACTAATATTCGTCTGCAACTCGACCTAGAACTGTAGTCGGTAAGATGAGGTCCTACGATCCTTCCATTATTGTTCAAGCGCTACAGCACACCATGGGTCGAAACCTTTGAGTCTAGCCAGCAATAAAAAATAAAATAAAAAAAACACTTGTGGCCGGAGATGTGCCTACTCCGATATCTCTGAAAGCACTTTGGTCTGAAACGAGTAACAACCAGCTCCGGTACGAATACCCAACCGCTCGTAGAAATTTGTCCCAACACTGAGGGTCGTTTCAATGCCACTTGCTTCCGCAAAACGGCCCCCCCCCACCCCCCTTGTCGGTATTTGACCTGTCAGCTTTACCAAGTAACGTCGACTACTCACTTTAACCTGGGAAGACCTTGAAGAAACCAAACTTCCCGTCGGGTCAGATCCGACTTCAACGAGACCGGGAGAATAACCGAAGTGACCTGATAGTTGTCATATCTAACTTGTGACAAATCAGTATCATAACGAAAAGAGAATGAATTCTATAGCCCCAGTTAAAATGTAATGCAAAGACGCTCTTCTAACTACTGAAAGTTAGTCATTCGGTCGAGATCTGCTCTTACAATCGTTGAACTCTAATAAAAATGGGAAGAAATGCTTCGCTGAGCATTCGTCGGGAAACCACTAATTCAACTGACTCGTCAAGGTAAATGCTCACCACCGCCCCAAATAGGCTAGCGGCAGCACGCCATGAGCACCCTGCATGTCCACGTCTCCGCAGCCCAGCTGAGCTACCTTATCGGAGGGAGCTGATAAGTAAATTCCATTGAGTTTAAGCCAGCCGTGTGACCGCCGGTCTCTTCTCCAACCTCATCCAATACACTCCCCGCGACCCATTGATTCATCGTGCCCTCTCGTCTCTTTTCAGTCCGCCGGTGCCAGGGCTCAGGTGAACTAAAATTGCAGACAACTCTTCCCCAAAGCACCTGTAAGGGCGCCTTGTTCAGCGGTGGCGGGGTAGTATTCGAAGCTCGGCAAGCAAACCGAAAGACGAATGGCGGACGCCGTGGTTGACCCCGAGATCGTGGGCGGCGGCGCGCTGCAGACGGCCAAGGACCTACTCTCTGGTGCCGCAGGCGGTGTTGCTCAGGTTTTGCTCGGTACGTTTCTAGAAACCCTGTACGAATCATATCATCAACGGCGTTGCGAGAGAGACTTGGCGACGTGAGCTTCCAGCCTCATGCCGACTTCGGAATGACAGCCGAATCTTACGAGCGACTCGTCCTCACCACCACAACCTCACTCATCCCATCCCAATTCTGTGAAACCATATACGTATAGAAAACAACGTGTCTTGGAAAGCAAGAAAACTAACCAAACCCCCTAGGCCAGCCCTTTGACATCGTCAAGGTCCGCCTACAGACCTCAACGACACCCACAACAGCCCTGACCGCAGCAACCCAAATCTACAAGAATGAGGGCGCCCTCGCCTTCTACAAGGGAACTCTCACACCCCTTCTTGGCATCGGTGCCTGCGTCTCCATCCAGTTCGGTGCCTTCCACCAGGCCCGCCGCTACTTCGAGCTCGCAACGCCTCCGCCTCCGTCGGCGCCAGCCCGACCCTGAGCTACGGTCAGTACTACGCCGCCGGCGCCTTCGCCGGCGTCGCCAACTCGGTCATCTCGGGCCCCATCGAGCACGTCCGCATCCGCCTGCAGACCCAGCCCCACGGCGCCGCGCGGCTGTACTCAGGCCCGCTGGACTGCGTCCGCAAGCTCTCTTCACAGGGCGGCGTGTTCGGCGGCCTGTACCGTGGCGAGGCCGTGACGATCCTGCGTGAGGCCCAGGCCTACGGCGTCTGGTTTCTGGCATTTGAGTGGATGATGAATGCGACGCGGCGCGCAATAAGATCGACCGCAAGGATATCCCCAGCTACAAGATTGCCTTCTACGGAGGTTTGGCCGGCGAGGCGCTGTGGCTCGGCAGTTACCCTTTCGACGTCGTCAAGAGCAAGATGCAGACGGATGGGTTCGGCAAGCAGCAGCGGTATAAGACGATGCGCGACTGCTTCGCACAGACGTACCGAGGCGAGGGGCTGCGCGGATTCTGGAGGGGTATCGTGCCAACGCTGTTGAGGGCCATGCCTGTCAGTGCTGGCACTTTTGCTACGGTTGAGCTGACCATGAGGGCTCTCAGCTGAGTTTCTGTTTTCTTTTCTCAGGGTTACAAAGTGAGGAAGGTAAATATATTTGAACCGGTTATCTAGAATGCAGACACGGGGCTTGGCAAAATAAAACTTTTTTTCATATCAGAATATATCGTTTTTCTCCGATACTATGCATTGTGCATGCAAGTCCCTGGCATCGTTCGTCCGGGTAGATCTAAGCAGGAGGCACATCATCTATTCTTTGTTTTCAACCCTACGCTGCAAGATGTGTCTCGCGTTCGCCGGAGTCAGCGTGTCGATATCCAGCTCCTCCAAAACCTTCTTCGCCTCGGCGTTGTCCGTGAACACCCGGTCTGTGGCATTCTTGAGCGACAGCACGCCGTCCTGGGGCTCAGTGGGGAGGTTGAGCAGTTTCAGGGCGTCAACCAGGCTACCCAGCGACCTTACACCATTGGGGATGTACCTCTCGACCAGGGAGAAGATGGCGTTGAGATCGCGCGTGAACTGTGCTGCGCCAAATGCTGTAAAGCTCTGTCTCATAAGGACCTCGCCCCAAAGGTGATCCTGGAGCTTGTCCAACGCTGAGCGCCACAAGCGCCGGAATGCCGCGGTTCCAATGGCCTTGGCCAGGAAGCCAAGGTTGCGCTTGAGGATCTGGTCTACGTCAGGAGATATTTTTCGGAAAGGGAATACCAACTCACTCTCAGGGGCTCGTCCAGCTCAGGCGTGACAGCCAGTTGCGACGGGTCAACTGCGGGATGGTCAGACAAATATCACTTGACTCGTTTCGTAAAGAGGAAAAAACTTACTGTCCGAACCACTATCGCTGATGGTCGTCCATTGCGTCCGCGTCGAGTACGCCCTGAACGCCTTGTAGTGAGAGTCGGCAAGGTCATTGACCAAGAAGTCCAGGGCCGTCTTGCGTCTGAGGCTATAAGCAGCGATGGTCTCATCGAATAGGATTCCCTCATCGCCCTCCGAGCCAACAGCCGCAGAAGTGCGATCCTTGACCTCCTCATAGCTCATTTCGCCCGACATCCTCGACGCCTCACCTTCTTTGGTTGCCCGACCCTGCAGCTGATCCCACAATGTCACAAAGAACTCCTCGTTACTCCAGTCCTTGAGCGTATTGACAACGTGGTCTGCGCTGCCGTAAACCTTGCATAAAGACTCGAGACTACCGGTGCCTTCGAGAGCGGCAAGCTGTTCCTTCGTGACGCCGTGGAGGGTCCTGCCGACAGTTGAGGTAAGCGCTTGGTAAGCCTCAAGAGAGCCACGAAGACGATCGTGAAATTCGTCCAGAATATCAATTTGTATGCCGATCAAGAATCGAATCTTGTGCCTAAAGGTGCGAATTCTCTCATATTGGGTCGTAATGGATCTCAACAGATCGGTGACCCGCACAGCTCCAAAGGTCGGCTTGGTCTTGCCCATGATAGTGTAGTCATAGTCGATATTTCGGGCATCTGGTGTAGCCATGATAGCCTGAAAACGTTCCAGGGCAAACCTCTTTTCGGCCTGGAACCAAGGCTCAAACCAATCCTCCAGTATCTCTGTAGCAAGGCCAGGCCAGCCCTGCTCTGGGTTGCCACCATCGTAGTTGAACTTTGACCGGATGGTCTCGTCAAATGCCATCAGCTGTCCCATGAAGCTGCTGAGGAATGCTGGGTTCTTAGCCGTGTCTGTCACCACGGCCTGGACCTTCTCCCTCATGACAGGCAGCATGCTGGTAATGAAAGCGCACACCGGGTCAACGTAGACCAGACTGTTCCCTGCAGGCGTGTCGCGAAACTTGGCAGCCAGTATGAAACCCAAGTTGTTCCTGAAGAAGTCTTCCCATTTCTCGATGGTCGCCAAAAACCAGGGGAAACAGTGTGATCCAACAGCATCTGGTTTGCTCGTCGGCTTGTCGCTGAGGAAATGGAAGCGGAACTCTGAAATGAAGATTCGTGACATGACATCGAACGGCAACAGACTGACGGTGGACTTGCTCAGTATGACCTCTGGGATCTGGAGGTCTAGCAACTTCTCGAAGCAAGCAAGCCAATCCACGTCCATCTCCGAGCTCGGTTCCACCATGGGCCACGACCTTTTGCTAAGGACATCCTCCAACTCGCTGGACATTGTCTTCTTCATTTCATTCCACAGCGCATCGGCAACGCTTCGGACATGGTTGACGAGGTGCACGGCCGCGTCGTCGGCTGGTCCTGAAAGTTCCTCCAGGCGTCTCGACAGTTGCTTCAATTTGGAGTACGGCTCCAAGGCCGCCTTGGGGCTCCCTGGAAGATGCGAACGAGCTTCATCCCGCAGCTTGTTGACATCTTGTAGCAGAATAAGATATTTCTGGGCAAGCTCGATCGTTTGCAGCTTCTTCATGGGCTGTTGCAATCTCGCGATGGCCTGGTTCGGAGCATCGGACGCCGCCGCGATCTTAACACGGATGTCGATACTGTGTTGGAGCTCCTGGAAGTCTTGGATCCGTTGCGCGAGTGAAGTCTGGCGGTCGCCGGCGGTGCGGCGAGCTTCGTCGAGCTGTTTTATAGCATTGTCCAGTTGGTTCTGTAGCTGGCTGCGCTGGATTTCGACATTGGCGATTAGGGAGTCGAGGTTCTCGAGGTCGGTTGTAGACTGGAGCTTGTCGTCGAGGAAGTCTTCGACGCGAATGTCCAGAGCGCCTGCCTGGGCGCGGCTGTCTGGTACTGCGGCCATCGTGATCGGTCTTTGTCGCTGCAACTGGAAAGGCGCATCGGCGGTCGAGTTTGTAGCCTATGGTCTGAACAATGACGTGGAGCTCAGCATGATACAGTGGTGGGGTACATGCAATTACCAAGCTCGACCAATATGTATCTAGTGATTTCCTATTCGTCTATACAAATATCCATAAATATTGAGTGTCCACGTATCAATCCAGCAAGATTACGACAGTATCCCATAACGCAAGGAGATTCGGTCGAACGTCCGAAGAGGAAACAAAATTCAAGATAAACGGCAACTCGCAATAGTTTCGCATTGTTCCGGTACTTGATCTGGCTTCAACAAAGAGTCTGAAGGTGAGTGGCAAGCTCAGCCTCGGTGGAATGCACTGACCTTTTCCACCAGCCACATGTGAATTGAAATCTGTAGATGCAGCGGGCTTCTACGCTCTCCAGGGACAGAGATATCATCGTAAACTCATGTGGCTGATTGCACTCCCTGCATCAGGTTTCTGCTCGGTCATATGGTGAGTCATCGTGGCTTTCCCAATGGCAACGGTCGAGAGGCTGTAAATCCTGTTCACACTGACAACTGGCTAGTGTCTGTGTAATCGGCATTGGCCTCGACAAGCATGCTGAGAGTCAAAGACTAATTGCGTCAATGGCTTGCAGGACGTGTTCCATTGCGAACGGATGTTAACAATGACAGCGTTCAATGTCAGAGCAGAATATTTCTCTGAGGATGGTAATTTGTTTGATATTTGCAGGGCAAGACAAGTAAGTATACTGCGAGGCCTGCAGTGCAGTGCGCCACCGCTCGGACTTGATAGGCGAGTAGCGCTACCATCCTCCAGGAAGCCGCGTATGCCCTATGCGGGTCCGAAAGACAGAAGAAAGGGTCTACGTTGGACAGGTGTGACAGGTGTCGAGACTATGTAGTGTAACGCGCCGACTGCTTGAAGAATCGAGCTGAAGACTCGGTTGACCGCCATATAGAGCGGTGTGAACCGCCTTACCGCCGTAAAGCTGGTCTGATGGAGATGGGATTTCGTGCGGTGGGGATGGGATACCGATGGGTCCCGATGGAAAACACGGAGCCGTCTGGGGTTCCTGCAGTGGACGTATCCGCTCACAAAGGGGACTGGGTTGCGAATAGCTTCAGTTGTCGCGTAAATTTGGCCGACTGACCGTGTTTGCGGCGGGACGCCGAGTGCTATTATCCGCCACGGTCCCGAGAATGTTTCTTGGCTGTCACCCAGGATTTTAGAATTCCGGTGTTTCAATGCTGTCGCCATGCCAACAGGGGCAAAGAGCCAGAATTCTTACGAGGCTGTAACAACGCATCACCAAGACCCAACGCGAGCGAATCGATGAAATCAAGGAACCAGCCCATGTGCGAGACCCCGGCTTCGGGTCTCATCTCAAATGCAGGAACCCCCGAAATGGCTTTCCGAGTCGAGTCGCGTGCAAGTTGGATTGGGTTAGATGGACGGTAGCCTGAAGCAAGCGATGGACAAATAGGGAAGGCTGCGAGATGCACAAGAGAAACGCGAGCGTTTAGAGAACCCACTTGTGGTCGCGGTCGCACAGCTCTCCGCAGCGTGCAGAGAGGAAACACTAAGCCGTTCGCTTTCAACAGAGTCGAAAAGAGCTGAGAAGATGCGAGCAAAAGTTGCGCTAAGATGTGGCTTTAGATTTGACGGGGGACGCGGGACGGGGGTCCCCTGAAAAGACGTCACCCAGCCACCGGGCTTTTTTCCGACCTCTCACCCTTGTTTCCCACCACTAAGGCAGTATGGAAGCCACAAAAAGGCCTCCCCAGACAAGCCGGCTAGGGTACGTACCGACTACGTGCCCTGTACGTCCCCACTCTTCCGCCCTGCTCGCCCAGGAACCGCTGCAACGCTGCGAATCGCCCGGGCAACAACGACAGCGCCACGAGTAAATAGAGGAGGTTGGCGTAGCTACGTAACACCCTTCCAGCATCGTACTGTCCCTCTCTGCTTGGTGCGCGAAAGCTGCACAGTCTTTGGCAAAAAGTGGATGGCAGGACCAATTGCACATCATCCTCGACTCTTTTACCATCTTGTCCTTCTCCTCCAGATTCATCCATCGAGCTCTTCACCCAGCCATCCGAATATTCGATCCGCTCTGCAGACGTACAAACCTCCCCGTCCGCCCGAAACTGCGGGCATCCCGCGTCCAATTCAGGACCAGCTGTTACCAGAGAGAGAAAGACAAAACTAAGTCCACCCTCACCCTGACTTCTTTCCTTCTCCCTCCCAGCCATCCCAATATCCAGCCCGCATCAAACCACCTCCTCGAAACCCAACCTTGAAGATCCATCCCGCACACCTTCATTCACTTCAACACTTCACACTCTCACATTCTTGCCGTCCCCCCATCCTTCATTCCCGACGACGGCACCAAAGTTGGAAGTTTGTCTCCGTGTCTGACAAGAAGCGGAAAATCTTCACTCTAATCGCAGGCCCACCGTCCCGCATTCCTCGCGGTGTCCTCCAGCATTATTCACACCAAAGAAACGATCGCAACAATCCTCTCCTTTTAGGACGACAAAGCCGTGCATTCACTCGAGTCTAGCATTCCTCGCTCGCATCCTCCCCGCCGACGATAAGGAAAGACACGCTGCGTGCCAGCGCTGAGAGTGCCAGGATCAGAACCCCTCCGTCGCTCCGCTACAACGGAGGACGGCGTGGGTCAAGCAAGTACGAGCCCATTCCTAGAGGAGTGGACGAGTAGGATCGCACAGTCAAGATGCCGAAATTCCAAGTAGGCTGGTATCGTAAGTTGCCTTGACTCCTTCACGGGTAACGTAGCAAACCAGGCTAATATCCTACCTCCTTAGGGTTCGTGCCGTTCCTAGGATACCACCATGTCTTGATGATCTTGATAGCAATCGCTATCATCCTTTTATGTGAGTTTGTTGAACAGATCTGATGCAGGACGATTACTAAGACCTCCCGCAGCTCTACTATTGGCAGGTTGCTCATCATCATCACCTTTGATACCCGATATCTTCCTCCTGTCTCTGTACTACGACAGATATACCGCGGTACCATCCACGGCACAAGTTGACTACAATGTCCACACGGCCATCGAGAACATCGCCGGCGACGCCCGCCTCGCATGCCGCGTTGGTTATTTCGGTATCTGTATCAGCTCCGATGGTGGCAGTTGGCTTTGCAGCAACAATGCCACCGCTCTTGCCAACGAGATCTCCGTCGACCAGGATCCCCTTAACCTGATCTGGCTCGCCGCTCAGTTTAAGGACATGATCGTGTTCCCATACCTCATGTGAGTCTAGCCGTGAGCGCTTTACAGACATCGTACTGACCCTTTTACCAGTATCATTGCCATCATCTTTGCCTTCGTCTGCTTTCTCCTGCTCGCCACCTTCCCCGGATGGCACGAGGAAGAGGACTCCGAGGGCTCCGACCGCGAAGTCAAGCCATTCCCTTCCCGACCCGTTTCCCAGATCTCGCTGGCCATCATCTTCATCGCCTCGATCTTCGTCCTTGTCTCCGTATTATGGCAGCACACCGCCTCCGTTGCCGCGTCCGTCATCGCTCAAGATTTCGGAAACGGTGCTGTCCGCTCCGGCGTCGGTACTTCCGCCATGGTCCTCGGTTGGTTCAGCTTCACCCTGCTCATCATCGTCACCATCGGTCTGCTGGTCATGATCCTGAGTATTCGGGTGCTAAGCCAAATGGTCGACTAGCCAAGGCGTGGTTCAATTTTAAGTCGAAGCAGGTTGGACGAAGCCAATGATTCGACGACGACACATGTGTAGAAGATGGGCCCGAAGCCTCATGCAAGAGAGAATGGAACCTTGTACATGGAGGGATTTTGGAGCAGGGCGTTTTTCAGACCCTCTCCCCGTCAGCAAATTCATCGTCCAGCACAAAAGACCATCAGCATCTGGGAAATCGGCGTTGTACATCGTTTTTGTTTTGCTTTTTTTTCTTTCTTATTTTGGCATTTCACTTTGGGTCGGTAAGGGGTGGGAAACAACAGCACGTCATCAGTGTTTAACCCCCCACTCCCCGTCATTTTTAATGTTGTTTGTTCTCAGCGGCAGACGAGAGCGAGAACGACAGATAGACGAGCAGCAGCAAAGGCCCTCTTCTTCCAAGCCAGAAAGAAAAGAATGGATATAGCCGCGCCGAAAAAGAAGAGGCCGGCACGAAGGGAGCTGTGGATATGAATTCGGACGTAAGGAACATGGAAATGGGAAATGTGTAGGAGGACGTCATGACAACCATCATGACCGATAGGAAAGAGTATCCGAAGCAGGATAAAGACAAGATGAGATGAGTGAAGGGAAATGAAATTGAACATGACAAATAAACAAACACCCCGTGATTCGAACCCCTTAGTGAAGTGACTGGCGTTTATAATGGATGGGCCGGTGGTGGTTGGTTTAGGATCAACCGATGTTCATCGCCCGCAGATGCAATGAAGAACACGGCATAGATGGAGATTTTTCATTGCTGGTCATCATACTCCAGACAGTCACCGGCTTCAACTCTGCACGACGATAGAAGCACGTAATAACCAAAATCGATTCAGAAACACGCCGCAACGCCATGGTAGTAGCCACCACCCCGTGATATCTTATGCCAAAGTCTATGCTCTTTGTCCGTTCTCTCCCCGCCATACGCACAAGAGGCGCATAATGGCACGCTCCCTCATCGGGAACGGTTCTAGGCGGGCCGCTTGAAGGGATGCGCCTCGGTGTTGAGCACCCAGTCGTCGAGGCTGATGACGTCGGGCGTCGAGAACAAGAGGTAAAAGTACTTGAGCGTCTCGGCGACCCAGAAGCTCTCCATCTCGTCCACCGGCTGCGGCTCCTCGGATAAGACGTCGTCGACGGCGCTGTTGCCGTACTCGGTGCGCGTCGCCTTGATGATGGCCTCCCACATCCTCCAGCCCTTCTCCTGCCAGATGGGGTCGCCCGTGATGCGGTACATGTACCACACGGACTCGATGGCCTCGGGTCTGATGACGGGTTAGTTCCGAAGCAAGCAATGTTCGTGCGTAGACTTGAACGACTTACCGAAGAATGTAGCGCCTGGCGTTGATGTTGACGAAGCCAGGCGGGATCTTCTCGAGCTCAAGCTTCTCCTTGACGAACTCCTCGTGTGAAAGCGGCTTCGGGTCGGGGCGCTCCTCCTCCTCGATCTTGATCTTGCCTATAATACCCCCGCTGACTGGCGCGTCGTTTTTGTTGCTGCCAGCGTTTCCGGCGTTGTTCAGGTCGAGCTTGTCCTGAAGGGAGTTGCTGGCGGCCTCGTCGGCAGATCCCTTGCGAGGATCCTGGGGCGTGGGCGGGGCAGGATCTCTCTTCTTCAGCAAATGCTCATCGACGTTTGAGGGCGACTTGTTGAGTCCAGGCTCAGGAGCCGGGTACTCAGTCTTCTTGGCTGATCCAAGGTTCTTCGGCTCATCCTTGGGAACGCGAATGCCGGCGAGTGGATCCTTCTTCTGAACCGGAGTCTCTTCCTCGGTGGGTTTCTCGGCAGGCTTGCTACCGGTCAAGTCGGTCTTGCCCCTCTCTACGGTCTGCTTGCGGAGCTCGTCTTGCTGCTTCTTCTCACGCTGCCTCTCCTCCCAGTCCTTGACCTGCGTCTCACGCCAATCAGCGGACGGGTCGAGGTGCTCCCACCACAGGGTCTCGTTCCAGGGGCAGCTCTTTGTGGATGAGCAGGGCACGACAGAGGCACCTTCGGGCATGATGCCAGAAGGCATAGACTCATATGCCCAGACGCAACCATCGGTGAGTTTCTTGGCAATCTCAACATCCTCGGGTCTGTCAAAGATCTTTCCTCCGAGACCAAACATGCCACCGATGAAGCAGGTGAGATGCGTCACCTCGTACTCAGTTCGAAGGTCATTCTCAGGGTCGCCAGAGGTCGAGACCTTGGCCGAAAAGAGGATATCTCTCTCCTTGGGAACCATGGGCCTGTAAAGCAACCACTTCTTGACAGCCTCAACCGTCTTGATGTGCATGGTCTTGTACTTGGGTTCAAGCCCGCCAAGCACCAGGTATTCCTACGGCGAATCAGTACGCATCCTAGCTGCAAATGATACAGCTAAACTCACCTTGGGGAAATATTCATAGGTGGAATCTTGGCTTCCACCCATGCTGTACTGCTGGTAGCCCCAGCCACCAGGGGCCAGGCCCTGCTTGATGCACTCCCACGAGGATTTGTCCGGCGTCGTGGGAGACGGCCTGCGGCCACTGTTGCCGGGATAGAGGGGCTGCTCGTTCACCTTGGGCTCGGGGAAAGCCTGCTTGTCGTCGATATCCTTGGCGTTTTCTACCACAATCTCGCCATCTTTGTCGACCCCGACGGCTCGCTTCGCAAGGGAGTTGACTTCCGGCTCGCTACCATTGCCCTTGGCCAAAGCGGTCTCCTGGGCAAGGGGTGCGTCAGCTTCATCCCGCTTCGCTTCCGCAGCTACTGGCTCGTGGCCCTTGGGCTCACCGAGACGAGCGGCAGCGGCGCTAGCGCTCGCTGCCGCAGCTTGTGCCTCTTGATACACAATCGCCTCGGCAGTCCTGTTGCAGCCTGACGCATCGAGCTGTTCAGGGAAGATGCCATCGATCGCGGTGCCGCGGTTTGAAGATCTTCAAAGGCGTTGGTGATGCGCGCAATGGCGTCGTAGTACTTGTCCTTGCCGGTCAATTGGGCGAGGCGGGTGAACTCCATGCTCATGGAGCCCAGCTCGGCCACACCGACTGTCGTAGCACGATGCGGCTGAGAGGCGTACTGGGGCTGCCAGTTGTAGTACAGAATGGGCATGCGGTTGGGGGTGTCGAAAACGCCCATCAAGATCTCGGCGAGCTCGAGGGCCTTGTCCAGCAACATTTCGTAGTTGCCCTGCTTGCCGCCACTCACATCGTAAGCAGCGAGCAGGCCACCCAGATATCTGATTATGGTTTCGAAGACAGGGATATCGCGGCGCGTCGGGCTGAAGGTAAAGTCAATTTCCTTGACCGCCTTGGCAGCGGCGTCGAAGTCTTCCTTCATGCCCATGATCCAGAGCGTGTCGAGACCGTCAACCAAAGTGGCAGCCCAGCCGCAGAAAGGGTCGCGAAAGCGGCCACTGACAGGAGAAAGCTCGTCATGCATCCAGGCGAACTTGCGGTATCCGCCCCAGGAACGCTCCATCTCGGCCTTTATCAGCGCCAAGCGCTTTTCCCGCTTCTCCTTGGCGGCATCCGTCTCTGGCGCAAAATCGTATTGGATCTTGGGAATGTCCTTTGGCTTGCCGGTCGGGAGGGAAATGATTTCGTCTGTAGGAACGGGGAAGTGTTCGGAGACCTTGTGCCAATGAATCTGTGAAGTCGACGTCGATTGGCCTTCCAAAAGGTCAAAGTTGGGTCGGCCAGGGGGTTTCTTGGCGTGAATGTCCTCTTCGAGTGGCTTCGTCGGCGCTTTCGTGACATCGGGCTTCTTGGTGACCTCGACGGCCTCGTTGGGCGCATGGATAGACAGCGTGGGACCGGACAGCGTCTCGGTGGGCGCGGTCGGCTTTGCCTTCTCGGTCTTGAGCTGGGGGATCTTGACCGTCGGCTTAGCCGTCTGCTTCTGGGGGTTCTGCTCGGGCTCGTCCTCCTCCTGGTCGTGTGGGTGCTCGTGATCGGGAGGCGGGTTGTTGTTCAGGTGCTTGTTCGAAGCCGGGTCATTGGCCGGCGGTGGCTTCGCGGCTTCATGGTGAGCGTTTTGTCCCTTCTCGGGGTCGCTGGGCTTGAGGCTGCCAGTGTAGCCTGCCGCATCCCATTCGGGGTTCTTGAAGACCTGGTACAGCATGAAGGCAATGACGAAGGCGACGAAGAGCACATAACGGCTCCTTCGGCGGGGCATCATGACTGCGGGCTTGCCGGAGCGAGTCTTTCGAAACGAGTGGTTCGGAAAGGGTTGAGATGTCGCGTGCTACACTGCAGGTAGCTCTCTAACGTCGATCTAGAACCCTAGGTCCAGCCAAGTAGAAGAGCAGCAAGGATGGTGACCAGCTAAGTTAATACGATGTCATTTCTCGAGTTTCGGAGTGGCTGTCGTAGTTTGGGGGGGGGGGACAAGGCCACGACAATGTGGAACGAATGGCGCGGCGGGGACAGGGAATGGAAGAACGGAAACAAAAGGAAGCCACGGAATTGAACTCGGCCAAAGGAAGGAGGCAGGTAAGACTGCAGAAGCAGAAATGGCAAAGTACGTAGAGAGAGAATTGGGTGGACGGGCGAGAAGGCAAGGGAGGTAAAGGCCAGGCAGGTGGCACGTAGAGATTGGCGTTTAGGGGGACCACGCACGGGGCTTGGCCAAGATAAAATTCAAGTCTTCTACGACGCCAGCGATTTTGCTTAGGGGGCATCTCCTCGGACCCTTAGGTAAGATGGGGCAAAGGAAGAGTAGGACAAATGGTCACTCAACAAGGTGAGGTGGTATCATTGGGGGGGGGGGGTAACCCTGCTCTACTATACGTGCTTCGTACATGCTGTCCGCCACCTGGACGGAGAGAGGACAAGGCTCGAAAAGGACGGCCAAGAAGTGCCTGTCAAAAGTGGTGAAGGGAGCACAGGTGCAGACTCGTGCGCGCCAAGATGCGAGATCTGAGCTTTTCCCCGTGTCGGATTGAAATGGCTGGTCAGGGGTCCAGCACGATTTTCAGTCTTCTCTGGGTCCAATTGCGGTGCTTTACTAAGAACTGAGGCCCCTGTCAGCCATGGTATCCGTATCGGACCCGGTCTGTCCCAAGTCCCTGACGATGGACGGTCCCGTCGTCGCGGATTTCGAGATTGCCCATGTCTGAAGATCGCCTCCCTATCAAACACATCTTCGACTCGACTTGACCCGACTTGACTCGACTTGACTCGACTTGACTCGACCCTGCAAGTACACTGCGCCTCGGTCAACAGCTCATTGGCATCAAGCTTACACGGCCGCCTTGCCGTATGTATATGTGTGTGCATGTGTCTCCAGGTTTTTAGCTCGCTCTGTAATGCGCCAACTGAAAATCAGAAACGTGCTGTCTCTCCACGTCCCTTTGTACCCCGGACACACACCGCCGACACGCCCGGCTCACCTGAGATTAGAGACCTATCAGCACAGCTGGCTCCCGAGGCGGGTCGCACCTAAAGTGTCAGTGAACGCTTTCTGGTCACGAACCGGATCCAGGGGTGCGGAGGCGCGGCGCACCCTAACAGCGGGGCGGCCGGACTCAGACGTCCTACCTTATTTTCCCAGGGGAATGGTGGACTTTGATGACCAGCCCGGTCGTGGCCCCTCCCCCTCCCGACGTCGTATTCTGTCTGCTTGTACATCTGTCTTTAGCCAGAAGCTTGTCCTCCTTCTCATGAAGCGTGTAGGTCGATTTTCCCGTTCTTTCTAGCCGCAACGTGGCATCAACTGCGGACGCATAACTGCGATGGTAAGACTCGAAAGTGTTTCCCCAAGCGCTCCTCAGTTCCAAAACGATCAGTCATCCGACTTCTTCAGCCAAGTCGGATGCCGTCCGCCTTTTAACCGGCTATTGCCTTGGCACTAGCGGCCACCCCACCTCCGCTGAGCTCGACTGCTGAACTCGACTGCGTCGGCCTGTCGAAGCAGCGAGGTGCATTCGGTATTCGTCTTCTGGATCCATACGTTTCCTAGCTCCTTTGCCTGCGACCTCTCCACACCGAGCTCCTGTGACGCCCCTTGGCAATAAAAACATTTACCACGTAGAGACAAGGTCTTACATTGCTAGCGCGGAGCATCGTCAACCACTCTCCGCAACGTCTCCAAGAGGAAACCACTTGCCCAAGCCTTGTTTCTTGAGGCGCCAATTAAATCGACTCTCTCCAACACTTTCCTCGTGCCGCCCGCAATACCCGTGGACCAAGGATGTCGTTCCACCGATACCAGAGACGCGGGAACCCACTCGTGTCCGCTGTTCGGAAACGCTTTCTCTCAAGGCGAAACACTCAAGCTTGCTGTATGACTTCGGCAGAGCTCCATCTTGCATCGAAGCAGAGATGGGGGGGGGACAGAGAAGAAGAAGAAGAAAAAACGTGTAACGGTTGAGTGGCTTGGAGAAGAGAAAAGAAAAGTTCGTGGACACGTCAGGCCGAGAGGTCGATTTTTCCCGGCCGAGGCAAGGGGTCGCCCTGTCTCCGTTGGATCTCTTGCCAGAGATGCTGTTGGGGTTCAACGTCTCGTATGCCATTGAGTTCTCGGTGCCAGCCGAGAGGGAAGAAAGAGGAGGGGGCCGGCCTGCACACACCCGTGAGGCAAATGGACTATTCGGCTTGCTGGGCCCTGGTCGTTTTCCTTTTCGGGCGTATGGGGCCGGATTCGACCGGGCAGTTGCCGCTCCGCACCGCATTTGTCGTCTCGTCATGCACGTCGCGGCTTCCATGTGACATGCAGAGGCGATGGACGGAAAGATTCGACGATGCAAATGTGTGAAGGGTGATCGGTTGAGGAAGGTGGTGGTCTGCGGTGGCTGGCCGGTGGTGTTGGGCTACGGCAACGTCGCTCCCTCGCAAGATCGGTGTCGGCCGGTTCCCCTCGGAGTCTGCTTGCGCATTGTTTTCCTCGGTATGTGAACGCTGAACGCCTCAGCTGTCCCGTTGGCGGGGAACAAATGACGTGTCATGCTCGGCGGCGAAAACCACCTGAGACACTGGCATCAAGCACTTACACCGGGTCGATGTCGTGCTACCAACCGTGGGTGGTGGTACGTGATGCCCACTGGCTATTCTTGCTCGTTGCTAAGCGCGGGAAAGCATATCAACGACGCGATGTCTCCGCCCGATTTAACCAGATTGTTCTGCTTTGTACGCAATGCAGTCGGCGTCGGATGCCCGTGACCGGAGCGGAGGATCCCAAGGATTGTTCCCCATTCCGCAGCGTGGCAGTTCGGAGGTCGAGGGTGGCGCCCTCGCCAATACCTACAGACCTCAGCATCAAGTTGCTGAAGCAGGTTGGGTTAGATCCATGAGGGCAGGGCATCGAGCTTCGTTCTTTATACATTTCCGAGGTACCGGGGCTGTGGAGTCGCGCATACTCGGGAAGAGGCAAAAGGAGAACACCATTCATGTATCGGCTTTTCCTATCAAAGTTTCGCTGCCTCTGGTCCTGTCTCTGCAAGAGCTCCACTGCTTTTGAATCACTTGAGTTGAAAGGCGAGTTGCGGGCATAGTCATGGCATGAGAAAGCCAGACAGAATTCAGGCGCTATAAGGTTCTTCTTCTGCATCGCATTGTGACACTGGGATGTTGGCCAAGAAGAGATAGAAGCGCCTTGTCTGTCTCAACGGGCATCTTCTGGCCCGAGACTCCTGTGGTGGATAAGGAGTTGGAGTTGCTCGAGGCAGCTGCTTGTATATCCCAAAGAGTGACACATTCTACGGCCAACTGCTGCTGTGGCACCCAAAATATCCAACACGCCGACTACGGCTTGATCGATCATCGGCCGAGGTCTTGTTCGAGCTTGGCAGTAGTCAGACACAAGAAAAGCTACGTCGCGAGATGTAAGTCAATCACCCCCAGTTCAACATGATGATTGGTCTCAAAGATATATACCACACCACAAGAAAAGCTCAACCGCCCCGAGTCCTAGGTAAAGTAGGCAAGCCGCTTGCCCCAATATCTAAGAGCCTTATACAACGAAATCCGGAGAATTCGCTCTGCGAAAACGTCGAATTTAATGCATTTCCCTTCCATGCGCCATCGCTGCAAACATCCAACGAGCGTCCAGAAAGGTGTGTTTACAAGATGATTTTCTTCCTCTCCGAGAAACATGGGCTTGGAAAACGAAAGCCGCTTGGGCCCACACCCTTCTTCTTCGTCCTCCTCTTTCTCGTCACCAACGGGTGCTATCTTCCCCTCTCAACCTCGTCTCTGCTCCCTAAACGTCTTTGCCGCGGATTTTCGAGTACAGTTCAGTGTCGAAGAAGTTGTAATTTGGATCCAGCTCGCAGAACGGATGCTGCGACAGCAGCACATCTGCAGTGGGCCGCTCCAGAGGGTTTCTGTCAAAAATTAGCCGTGCACCTGCACATCACTCAAGAGCAAACTCACACAGTGAAACAGTCCAGCATGAAGGCAATGGCCAGTGGACTGATTGTTTCTCGGACCTCGTCGGGAATAGGCGGCGTCTCGCCGTTTGCGATCTTGTAGATGGCCCCCACAGCTTCCTCTTTTGACCAAGGTCGTCGACCAGCGAACATTTCCAAAACAACGCATCCCAAACTCCAGATGTCGACCTTGGCGCTGTAGCCCTTACCTTCAGAGCGGATAACCTCAGGCGCCATCCAGAAGACGGAGCCCTGCATCGAGTTCGACTTGTCGTTGCCGTAGATGTTGTCCGTCTTCTTCGAGATGCCGAAATCCGATATCTTACAGGTGCCGTCGAGGTCCAGCAAGATGTTGTCGGCCTTCAGGTCGCGATGCAAGATACCCTCTCTGTGAAGGTACGCAAGGCCGGATAGCATCTGTCGCGTGAGCGATGACACGACGGACTCCTCAAACTTGCCGTGCTTCCGTAAACAAGATCCGATACTGCCGCCAGAAATGTACTCGAGGAAGATACTGATCGACGTCTCCTTGCGCTCGCACCCGAGGTATTGCACAATGTTGACATGGTCGAGATGTTGCATAGTTTCAATCTCCTGGTCAAGGGCTGCGACCAGTTCGCGCATCTTGGCCTTGTCTCCCTGCGCCGCCTTGGGGTTGACCTCGACCTCCTTGACGGCCAAGAACTCTCCAGTCGTTGCATTCATACCGAGGTAGACACGGCCGTAGGTTCCCTTGCCAATGAGCTGACCCTTGAACCATCGGAAGGTTGTCTGACGCTTGGGAATGGTGTCTTGGGGGATCTGTGGCATGACCATGCTGCCTCGCTGGTCCGGCCGGATTTGCACGATGTTGGCATTGAACATCTTTGTGCTCTTCCTTCTCATGAGTGCCGAGGTATTCTGAGTAGACTGACCAGGTTGCGTTGTCGTCGTGGTGAACCGCTTGTTAGCCTCGTGAGCGCCGCGAGCAACCTCACGGATGGACTTCATACGTCCAAGACCGCCCGAGCGTCTAACGCTCCTTTGCGCGACAGATGCGACTGAAGCAGGGCGCTCAAGTGCCTTCAAAGTAGACTCATCCGAGCCCAGCGTATCGTTGTCGCTGTAGAATGAGCGGCTGCCAGTAATAGCAGCACGAAGGCTCGGCGGAGACTGGATAGGCGGCGCGGGACGTGCCGGTGCTTCCTTCTCCTCGCCTTCAGCGATCGGTGACGGAGGGTTGGCTTCCGCTTCGCCTTCCTCCAGCACCGGCTGATCGAGATCCAAGTTTGGGAAGAAGTCGTCGAGGTTGTTGATAAGGGCATCGGTTGTCGGACGGTTGGCCCAGACGTCCTTCTCAACAAAAGATTTTCTCCGACTTAGTTTGCTGTCCTCCGACTCCCAGCCTTCAGACCCAGGGGTGTTTGGAGTTCTTCGCGAGCCCTTGCCGCTCCTGGCACTCATCACGTCCTCCTCGCCTTCGGGTGTTCCGTTTGCATTGCCGCTACCTAATGACTTGG
The DNA here is from genome assembly GCA_020466075.1 of Colletotrichum coccodes. Classification (NCBI taxonomy): domain Eukaryota; kingdom Fungi; phylum Ascomycota; class Sordariomycetes; order Glomerellales; family Glomerellaceae; genus Colletotrichum; species Colletotrichum coccodes. The sequence continues at coordinate 31,428 of JAIMZG010000802.1, forward strand.
GAGAGTTGAAGGACACGGAAAGCTGCTTTTTCGATCTAGATGTGTTCACTGTCAGGTTGGGCCGCTTGTCGTTCGACTCATCTGGCGAGTCGTCGCCGTCAAAGATGCGTGTAATCTTGGTTGGTTTGCGAGCAGATATAGGGATGGCAAACAAGCCATCGTCCGAGTCATCTCCCGAATCATCATCCCGCTGAGGGGTAGGTCTCTCAAAGTTGACGTCCGACTCAAGGAAGTCGAAGTCAGGCCCGTGTGACTTACGCCGATGGGGTGGGGGCGGTGCACGCGGAGCAAACTGTGGTGGGTTCATGGTACTGGGGCTTATCTCTCGTGAGGGCACTCTTTGTACTGTTGGGTCTGTTTTAGCTGCCATTCCATTCTTAGATCGCCTCCTCGGTATCGGAGTCCCCTCAGGAGAATAATCCGGCACGACAAAGGGCATATTCCCACGGCTCCAGGTGAGAGTACCAGGAGAGCCGGACAAAGCCGACTGGGGACTGTCTCGACCCGAACAAAACTTGCCAAAGTCGACTGATGAAATAGCTCCCTTACCTCGGTTCGAGTATTCGCTGCCCAAAGCTGGCTGCGAGGATACTCGGTTGGGCGATTTGGATCTTCGGTTTGCCGTGGCGCCCACCGCTCCAAGGCCTCTGCCCATGCCAACCAGTGCTGCCCCAATACCGGCGACGGGCTGGCTAGATGTCTTCTTCTTCCTATCTCCATTGTTCTGTCCAGGGAGCTCCATGTCCTCAAACAGAGTAGAGGGTCGTCGAGGCGCAGACGGCCCATCTGACGACCGCATTGAGTGGCCCGACTTCCTGCTCAGTGAGTTGGCTTTGAGCAACGTCGCTGATGGGTCACTTGGTGGCGCAGGAGGCTTCCGCACGGGGAACAGCACGTCCGGCTTCTTGTCTTCATACGGTGACTGGCGCGGTTGGTCAAAGTCGACGGTCCTTCCATGGATACCGTACGGCGTTGTTGCACTCTCCGGCGTGTTACCGGAGCCAGCTGCTCGCTTTCTCTTCTCGAGGTACTCGCGCTGTTTCCGCTCCATCTCAGCGCGGTACTCGCTTGCCTCCTGTGCAAGCATCTTGTCGTCTACTCTTTCGCCAGTCATGGTGTTCTGTCTCGACGTCGGTGGAGATGAACTAGACCTGGTCCGCGACGATCCGTTCAGGCGGTTGTATGCTTCCTCGTCGAGGGATGCGTGTGACTGCGTGCCGTTGGCATTGGCAGAGCCTTGGGGCGCAACGCCAGCCGGACGAACGAAGAGCTTGAGGGTTCCTGTGGCATCTGCTCTGTGTTTGCGATTGTTCGAGAGCTTCTGATCGTCAAGGGGGGCCTCATGGCTGGATTTGCCCAGCTCGGTGAGATAAATCTGAAAACTCGTGGCATCCACCAGGCCCAGGTTGCTGCATATGACCTGGCGAAGGTCCGCTGCTGATTCAGCGTCAGTGATGTCGCACATGCGATAGTTGTATCCGTCCATGGTGACCAAAATGAAGACCCTGTTCGGCCCAGGACGCCTCGACTTGGCCGCATCCTTCTCGTGTACATCGAAACTAGACCCGGGCCGGATATCCAGAGATGTTTCGCTGTTGTTTCCAAAGCGGGAACCGAATGAGTGAGGCTTGAAGTTGAGTGCCGGAGAGGTCGGCGATTCCATATCATCGGGGCTGGGGAAGCCATCCTCTTTCTGCTTCTTCTTTCTCGACAAAAAGCTGAGGAAACTCTTAGAGTCCTTGGCGGAGGAAGGAGGTTCGGTGCCAGCGGAGCGATCACCATTAGAATCTTGAGGCGATGGGCGCCCGCCATCCTGACCGAGCCGTCGAGTGTCGCCGTTGTTGCGAGTCGCTTGGATGATGTCTGCTATGTTCATGCCGCTCCGCAGCATCTGACTAGCCTCAGGAGGCACGCCCGACCCGTAGATGGCAGCATTCGAGGATACAGAATCCGTGCTGTTCCTCGAACGGTGGCCGAATTTGGTTGAATGGGGAGAGGCCGACATTTGACCAGCCGAGGAGGGAAATAGCGACGCGCTCTGAGGATTTGGACTACCGTTGGGGCTATCGGTTCGCAGTGGCGGCGGACGAAATGTGCCATCACCGGACTCGCTCGCATTCGGACTGTGACGACGGGTGCCGTCCACATCCAGCTGCTTCAGAATGTTTCTGTGGTTAGAATCCGAACTCAAAGCGCTGTTCAATGCAGGCATGGTTGTCGACCTGGTTTGCGAGAACCGCCGTCCGCCAAACCCAGGTCCCGGCGCCTTGATCGGCGTCTGCCGTCCATCAGCCTTCGCATGTTCACCCACACGGGTTATCATACTCACGTTGGGAGATTCTGCCATGTCCGTCCCAGCGCTAGGTAGGTTGTTGCCGTGGCTGACGGACTCTTTCCGGCCATGCGACGATACTTTTGATGGGTCGGCCGGTCGGCCGGTCACGATACTTCTTATGAGGCGCCGCATCCTCTTGCCTTCCTCTCGCTCCCGTGGTTGATCCCATCCCGTCCCGCTGTTTGTGCATTCGACGGCCAACCTGGGGTACACTTGCTGGTGCATCATGCCAAAGTTTCCTCGGCCGCCATGTGCACTGCCGAGCTCGAGGAAGTGGGCGCCGTGCAGGTTTAGTCCTTTGAACGTTTCCTGCCAGTCTTTTGAGAAATGATTTGAGGCGAGCCACAGCAACACCTTGTCCAACGACCATTGCGCAGCCAGATCCGGGTGGATGCTGGAAGTTATTGTCGCATTCGAATTCGTCGACATTCCGCGACTGTGCATAGCCTGGGCATACAGTCTATCCCTCCCGGATGCATCGTCTTGCGGTGTGGTCATGGTCGTGTCGCCACTGGTCTGACTATTCGTCGGCCACGAGCTCTGGGACGTCGCCGAGAACGTGGCCGAATCATCGAAGCCACCCAGGCCCGGTATCCCTACTCCTTCGCCGTACGTGTCGCCTTGTGGTATATATGTTGCAGACATCTGCCCATGGTCGTTCGGTGGAGGAGGGGGCGGTAATGATAGTGTCGTGCCTGTCGCAACCTGCGCATGCAGCTTGGGTTGTAGGCTGGTGCTGTCCCGGCGGGGGAGGGGGCATGTTGAAGCCGCCACGACCGTCGTACATGCGCCCAAAAGCACCGTGCCACGGCGCCTGCCCGGCCATTGCACTCCCTGGCGGCGGTCCTGGAGGCGGCGGAAGCATCATGCCGCTCCCGCCCGTCGCACCGGGAGCAGAAGGGAACCTTGGGGGCGGAGGAGGTATGGCCATCATGTTGTTCATCTGGCCTTGGACGGGCGGCGACATGGGGGGCGGCGGCGGAGGGACCTGAAAAGGCCTCGAAGGATCGGCCGACGAGGCATGTCGTTGGGTGTTTTGATACATCGACGGCGGCGGAGGAGGCGGGCCAGCTCTGATAGCTAGCCTCGCAGGTTCCCCGAGGAAAGGAGAGGTCGGGACGGAACTCGCAGTCGAGGCCCTCGGGCGCAGACCGCCGGCGGAGAGAAAGTTGGGCTTTCTCGGTTGAGAATACGGCG
>JAIMZG010000803.1:0-25879 GCA_020466075.1 Colletotrichum coccodes
CGCTTCAGAGCCCAATGCAGGTGCAGGTGGAAAGCCAGGTAGGTGATAAACAGCAAGCTAAGGCACGGCAGGGAAGGCAAAAATCAGGTACCTCTGTTTGTGTTGAAAGAGACGCGGTAATCGGTGTATTCGTGTATGAATGATGTGCTCCGTGTTGAAGCAAAACGTCTGGAGACAACACTCTCGGGTCAGAAAAGGTACTTTGTAGTTTGGTGCGGTTTTGCTGGTGGATCGGAGTACCGTCTCGTCTCGTCTCGTCTCGTCGTATGTTCCAGCGTATTCGTCCCAGATACGACCGGTGGCCGTTGGCTACGGTATCCAAGGCCTACGCGGGTGCTTCGGCTCGTCGTCCCCCCTGCCAGAAGGTGAAATAGGGCCACTGTTTGGGCGTGGTGCGGTGGGTTCACTTTAGGTGTTTGGCCTAGTTCGGGGTGAGGAGGGCGGAAACCGGGCAGGGAATAGAGCTGGAGCTGAAGCTGAAGCTGGAGCCCGAATCGAAGCTGGAAACGGCCAGAAACCAAGACTTTGGGAAAGTACGTGCCGTACTACCTTCTCTTCAGCAAGTCCCTCGAAGTAAAAACGAGACAACCCCAAACACAAAAAAGAACAAGGAGAGTTTGATGGAAAGAACAGACGACGTCCAAGGGAAATGACGAGACCTGGGCTATTCGACGTTGGCAAGGCAGCATCCTTTATCTACGCGTGCGTGTTTGTTTCTTGCTCTATGCTGTTTTTCCCTCACCAGATTAGTATTCTACATAAAGTACTCTGGCTGTCTGGCGAAAGCGAGCGTTTACTCACCTTCGCATCCATGTAGGCGAGAGATAGCATCCTTCCCTAGCGTCAGATGTCGCCTCAGCGAGCATCTCACCAATCATTAACGTACTTCAGCCGAGCAGTTTGGCGTTGGCGATGCGTGAGCATGTGAGGGATCACGGAGTGCCTGGGGTGTCCAAGGTACTGTTTATCCATGCAGTTGTACATGTTGGACGTACCTACCCATATCCAGAAAGCGGGCAGGTACTTCATTCGACACCGCCTTGAGAATATGGAACACATGCCTTCCTGTCCCCGTCCATCTCCACGGATAAAATGCGCATCCTTACGCGCTTCTCCACGATGGCAGGTGCATCCGCAAAAAGCAGATGTGGCAGGGCAGGAGCAACACTGGCACCGATGTATCGGTACTTGTGGCTGCCCCCTGTGTCCTGCCTCCTGTACAACACCAGCTGCTCGGCCCCCACGTTGTGGAAGGTACGAAAAACCACTTGCATGAGGTAAGGAGCCAACATGGAACATAGCAAAGGGGCGAGCGAGAGCGAGGGAGAGAAGGTGCAAGCGGTTTTAGTTTTTGCTTTTGTTGTTTGTCTTGTTTCTCAGCTGCATTGCATCTCCCACCGCCTCTTCGTTCCATCTCTATCTTTATTCTAGCATGCATCTGTCCTGTCTGTTCTTTCTGTCTTTCATGACATCCGTCTTTCTGTTCCATTACTATACGGCACACATCACTCGCTCATCATATCATGCCTCGGACTTGTACAACATCCCGTCACCACACCCGGGCATCTTACCCTCCGTCCCTGACCATCACCGCACACCTTATTTGTTCCATCCTATCAGAGCGTGTCATCGTACATATGCTCCATTGCCTACTCAATCTCCCATCAGATGCTGCTCCCTGTCGTGGTCCGACCCCATCATCATCTGGCCCCTCCCTGCCCCTCCTCTGCTCTATACGAACCCTCGCGTCTTCTTTTCCCTTTGCAGCCTTGACGGCCTTCGTTCTATCTTCTTTTTCCTGTCCTCGTTGCTCTTCTCCTCTTCTCCTCGCTTCTTTCCTGCCCCGCCGCTCTAGTGCTCCATTCCCTCGGCTGCTGCCATGTTGGCTCCACGCGTGTGGCTCCCTCTGTCGCCTCAACAAGTTATCGCGCATCACGAAACACCTCCTTAGTCGAGTTAGTCGGCCCGTATTGGCCACCACTATGGCAGAAGAGCCGTCCATGAGTCCGAACAAATGTTCTCATCCAATCCATCCTGTCCAAGTCGTCACGATAATGAAAAGTCCGCGTCAATGCTGTCCGAATCTCTGTCGGACGCTGCGGACCACATGTCTCCAGCCGGCTCAGCCAGGTCCATGTCCATGACTTTGAGGCACATCCTTAACCCATGTCTCAATATCCTTACCTCTAGAACAGGCCGCTCGAATTTGTCCATTCCAGGAATCGATGCTAGCCTATCCCCTAGAATCTCGCTCGATCCAACGGTCGTCACCCGATTCTCCCTTGCTTTCACCCAGCCTAAGTGGACGGTCACGATTCGGAAGTATCGAGTACGTATGAATCAAGCCTCTCAACTGGAATGAGCCCCGTCTCCTTTAATCCAACACCTTCCCTTGGGCCGGTCGCGAGAACGCTCTAGATGCTTCGCACTCGACGTGTCTTTTCGGAACTAGCATCCATTTCATCCATCTCTCCGCGACGAAAACCCCTCTCCGAAAGGTCCGCCGTCTCCGGTCTTCCGTACAGATACCCATATCGTCCCTCTTTACGGCGTAGTTGGTTGATGGCGTGGAATCTGCTCTATACCACCCCCCGCCCTTTTTTCCCCCTCTATCTCCACGAATTCAGTCCGTTGGCGTGCCCCTCGTCGGCTGCAATCAACCTGCAGCGCCGCACAACATGACGCTCCATTCAATGCCACAAAAGATTTCCCCATATTGCTTGCCGCGATTCCGCCTGCCTCTGCCCCATCCGTACGACTGAAGCGGACTGGGGTGCCGAACTGCATGCAAAGGTGGGAAGGCATTGGCACGAGGGGCAATACTGGCGGCTGGCGGCTGGCTCCCTCCATTACCCATATTCCCGGATGCAATGCATCGGAGGCTCTCTTCGCCAAGGCATCCTCCTGCCCAAAATACCTCCAAGCCTGCGCCCAGGAGCCTTGGTCGATCTTTGTCCGGGCAAATGCAGCGAGGGCCGAGGGAGGCGGCTCGTGCCATCTGAACCTCACCTCAACCAAAGGCTCAAGGTTCGTCAGGGACCAATGGCCGATGAACCGTCAACTGTACCCATCTTGGCACGGGCGGGCCTCGTCATCAAAACGCCCACCATCCTTGCTCGGCTCTGGTTTACCGTCTGCCGTCTCGTCATCAGAAGCGCAACGTGGATAAGCTCTCATTGCCATTGCATTTCCAGTCGCCTCCTCTTCACTTTACTGCGTATGGTTCGCCCGAGGCAGACTCGGACCGATGATGGTGACCAACGGAGCGTTGCAACCACTCTGGTAATCAGCCCAAGGGTTGCGGTCCGTCAGAACCCAAGGTTGGTGGCCCCTCAAGAAGGCTGAGGTAATCAAAGGTATTCCGTACAGTACATCCGGGTGGCTTTCCTGGCTTGGCTCATCTCCTGAGCCCGGCCAGTTCGAAGACGACCGAGCAGTTCATTCGACAGCTAAAAATTGCAGCGCGCTAGAACTTCGCTGGCAGACGAGGCGGGGCACGGGCCGTCATTGACGCACCGGCGATCCGAGCTTCGCATCACCAGCTTCTGCGAAGTACCTACAGAGCTGTCATCAATCACTTGCCCGGCCACTTCCCCCAGGTCCCTGGTTACCGCCAGTCAACCCAACTGGGCCGAATCCGTCCAATCGAGCCAAGCCCAATCCAAAATAATAGGACGAGGCATCCAGGCTGATGATGATGCCGACGTTGACGAAGGGCCAAACGAAACAGGTCGACAAGGTGATCGTCCATCCACGTCGCGAAGGATCGTCTGTTTCTGCAATGCCAGTCGCCCAACCAGCCCCCAACTCGTCAGGATGACAACTGGCCGCGGCTCTTAATTCGACCAATTTACTCTTCACCAACAAGCAGGGCAAACAGAAGCCACTCGATAATTACGAATCCACTCGACCCTCGCTTCCAGACCCAGGCAATCAAGCCAAGCATTCCTCGAGGCCTCCAGCAAAGAAAAGAAACAGTGACATTTTCGAGCCCCATTCCGCCCATCTCCAAGACTCTCAGCCATGCCGTCAAACGTAACCACCCACCCACCTGTCCGCCATACGCCACCCACCTTCATCCAAACCCGTCTTGGCCTCGGTGGCTAATCCTGGCTGCGTCCTGACTCCAGTCATGACGCAGGCTCACCACGCGGCGCCAGTGGAGCACGGCCCCTACTTTGCTAGAGGCATCCAGCTACGGCAAGCCAAGTCTCAAGCTTCGGCCGGAAAACCGCCTTCTGGAGCTCCTGGTCGCTCCCGAGCACCCCGACTCCGACTACACTGATCCTTTGCTGGCGTAGACGAACTGTTTCGTGCCCTGGTGCATTGGCTGGCTGTCCCATCTCATCCGAAGTATACTGACGTTGTCGTGATGCGCTTGGCGTGGGACGACACTAAACCAACGATTCGATGTTCTTCCAAACACCTCTGGCGCCGCACTCTATGGCCTGTTAAGACTGAAACGACGCGAATGAGTTCAGGCAGTTGTGATTCTTTCGCTGCGACTCGAAACGAACCGCCTCGGCTTCCGTTTGAGCGAAGCCGTTCGGCAACGTTGGGCGAATCATGACGTCGTCAACCATCAGTTCAAGACTATACTATCCCGGCATGCAATATGCCCTTCTCGTGGCACTCGTAGTGCCTGGCTTGAACGTCGTTGAATGGTTCATTCCGGCGGCATCCGGATGCAACAGTAGCGAAGGCCCGTCCCGGTTAACCCTTGAGGTGGCGTCTCATACGGTTGGCTAGCTCCTGCTGCCACTCACGTTGCTCAAGGCACCAAGCAGATTCCGACGTGGAACAGAAGTTTTAACTTAATATATCTGTAGCATAGACTCTCAGCCCGACACTGACACGACCCATGCGACCATATTAGTTTGACATGTCTCCGACCGATAATGTTCCGATATTGAACCCTTCCAAGGCAATGAATGGTAAGGCTAGTTGGCGGCACCAGAAGAAGCTCTCTCTCTCTCTCTCTGAGATTCCATGTACTGAGGCTTTCAGACTGCAGACGAGAAGATTTACGAACGCAACGTGTAAATTGTGATAGAAGAGCAGTTGCTTGAAATTTGCTTGATTAGGAGCGATCAAGAGTTCACCTACCCTGACCTGTGATTCCTATGTGTCGCCGCATCAGCAGGCCTTCCCGGGTCGGGTTTATGACCAGCTTTATCATGTTCGATGTACATCACGGCGAGCTATTCGGGAAGCTTTGAGTTCCGGTGATGTGCGTAGAGTTCTGGTCTACGGCCTGATTTGTCCGTCCGTTTTGTCTTGGACGGGGCGTACAGAAATCCGGGGTCTATATGCAAATTCCCCTGTCCCCAATTCCTTCATTGCCACATAGGCCAGCCATTTGATTGAGTTGGATGTTTTTCATTCATCACTAGACCTCGGCAAGGCTTTCCCTCTTGATATTGGCTCGCTCGTCTTCGGCTGGAAATCCTCTCACGCGTGCCTCTCACCTCGGCATCCCGCTGAACAAAGGGCTTGCGAAGTGAGTTTGTTCTCGACGCTCATCCGCGAACAACTGCAGAACATGCCGAGTTCCTATTGACATCATTGATCGGGAAGCGGCTCGTCTTCGACGTGAGCTGGTTGGTAGACTGATGGCCCAAGAACCACGGCCCGCCGAGCAGCTCTCTACTGCCGTTCCAGGAGATCACGACATCCTGGGGATCAGCATTATCGCCTGCCTTGACAATCAGCTGCACTGACACGGTCCGCGAGGAGTGCATAAGCACTGAAGCTTGAATGCTTGGATCAACTCTGCTCCAACCAAGTCCCTTAACTCATTCACTGGGTTCTTATCCCACAGCTCCTGCTCGCACAGCATCCCATTATCGGCCTTCCTTTTCGCCCTATCAACACCCTGCCACTTCCTCCTACTCGTACACGCCTTCACCGTTCCCTCTGCGGCCTACCCTATCCCAGGATCGATCCGCCACTTGTTCCGAGAGAAAGAGGACGGCTTACAGGGACGTCGAATACATGCTCTGTGAGAAGGATGCGTGAGAAATTTCTCGCTGTCGTCAGAGTTCTGGTTCTGGCAGTCCTAAATGATGCCGGCGATTTTGGCGAGCGACTGGACGAGGTCACCGTAGGCTACGAAGCACGACTGTTCGACCAGGGGCTCAGGCGTCATCTCGGAAATCTTAGAGTGTCAGGGCCCCCTTATCTCTTGGCCTGTATGACCCCATAGAGATTGAACCAAGGAGCTGTGGGCACATGGAAGAAGTCGGAAATGGAGCGAAAAGTATCAACATCAAACCGGAAAACACCACTCGCGTTTTCTGTGCTGTGGGGGAAACCTCTTCTGTACCTCCGCCGTCGAAGACAGATTGAAGTCGGCCGCGTCTCTTGGAGAAGCAGCTGTATACGTTTCTTAACTCCTCCACTTACCTCGAGGACGACGATAGGGGCTATCGGATGTATGATGGCTTCCGCCCAAAGCCGACGTCTTGGTTCGAGCGCATCTCATCACCAGGCTGCCGGGCCCAGTCCCATCGCCCGCTGTTGCTGTTGCCAGGAGTGGGACGGTCTTGTCCGAGGACGCCGTGTCTGGTGCGAAAAGTCGGCCCGGAGTAGAAGACGGGGCTTTGACCAGAGGGGAGCATATCTCCTCGCCGCTTTACTGTGAAGGACAACAAGGAGAGAGACGGGTAGAGTCTGCAAACACGGAGAAACCAGCCAGATGGCCTCTTTTGAGGCCACACTACTCTTTGTACGACAAATTTTGTCGTGGGCTCTTACACCTCGCTCATCTCCAGTATTCTACACAAAGATCAAAGATGCCCCAGAGCCCTCGGCTATCCCAACCTACATCCTCGATTGGCGGCGGCAGAGTTCATATGACATACGAATTCAGCCTTGGCGTTTTGTAAACCATAACCCCCTTCCCTAAGCAAGGTAGGTGTTCCCGTCGCCTTCTAGACTTGAACCTATCGCAATCATGACCGCGCTCCGAATCCAAGGTGGATAGGCACATGAGCACCCGGTAATTCGAGCCGGAGCCGAAGCCGGCCATCCGTGCGAGTCTCAGCGGCAGCCGACTCGTCACTTCATAACATGCAAGTTGAGTAGGCTTTCATCCGTCGAAATGGGAGCTTCGTCGCCTGTCCACCGACTAGAGCCAGTGGTATACAGGTAAACATTGACAAATATATTCGGCTCTGTGACGGCAGCTTGCCGAAGCATAGGAGTCTATTCGATGTTTGGATAGCATAAAGCTGACGAGGGTACGCAAAACAGTGAACCTCGCGCTAGACGTTATCGAGACGGCCGAGACGAGTACACATTGTTGGACTGGGCGAGATACGGAGGCGGTGGGATAACGCTGGAGAGTTCTATGACCTCACAGCCCACCTATCGGTCTTCTTCGAAAGGCTGGCGCTTCCCAACCATGACTAACTTCACCAGCCGTACCTTGAAATCACTCGAAAGTCCCGATCAACATCTCGAGCCCTCGTCCCAGTGCGAGAAGACCGAAAACCATTAACACCCTTCAACAAGAACGCTTCGGCACGTCAGACCCGGCGGCCTCCTCGCCCTGAAAAGGGCGAGAACATAGGGATCGTTTCTTTACTTAGTGTTGTACAATGATACAGGAAATTCCAGTAGCGACTGTATCCCCTGTCTCGGGACCATCTCCCTATCCTTTCCCAACAAACTTTTCCGCTGCGGTCTCAGCAGATGGATTCATCCGCTTCTCTCCGAGCGTAGAACCAATAATCTAACCAGGGTGCCTTGGATGTCTCCTCAGACACAAAGAAGAAGAAATGATTGCGAACGATGGACTGCCTTCTTGCGACGCCTATGCTTGCTTCTTGCCATTAAAAAAATCCCGATCCAACATTTCATGTCGAGCAAATTATGTGTACAAAAGGTGGTTGGTGTGCCGCCGAATTATGCATAGAGGACGAGTTGTGCGGAGTGCCGCACTCAGTCGTCAATAGCGTTATCATCAACTGGCTTAGTAGTATTGGCCATGCTTGCCTTGACATTGCCTCGAGCTTTCTCCTGACTCTCGACGAAGCGGTCCCAGTGGCTGGGGTCGAGCGCGCGAAGTCCTTCACGAACTTGATCGCGATCCTCGTTGAAGACGCGCATGATGCCTTTCTCCTCGACCTTTTGAGTCAGATCTGGGTCGTCGATCTCTTCGATCATTTGGTGTAGCATAGCTGTGTGCTTGGGGTCGAGGCCAACTTCAAGCACGCCGCTAAGCAGTCCATAGTACTCAGGCTTGATGATACCAGAGCGGATCTTGTGACCAGCCTTGTGCATTCTGCCCTCCTCCTCAGCAAGCGCCTTCGACGTGTGCGATAGTGTGGAGTTAGTGCGAGGTAGACCAGGACGAACCGACAAGCCAGTCTCGTCCTCGGGATCAGACGGGATGCTGTGATGATCGGGATCTTCGGTTGACGACAATGAGGTTCCAAGCTGATCGCTCTGACTAGGAAGGGTAGTCTCAGATGCCTCGTCGGTAGATACACGAGTGTCAGGGAACTCATCCTCGAAACGCTTGATGATGTTGGCAAGGGTGGCATCGAGGAACATCAACTTGCGCAAGTTGTGCTCGTCCTCCTCGGGGTTAACTCTAGCCTTGGACAGGGCAGGTTGCAACCGCAGGCGAATCTTGCGGGCGCTGGCAAGCAGATGCTTCGACATATCCTTGGCCTTTCCTGGAGGGAGCTTTGGCCGCGGGCTTGAAGGTACCTGAACGCCGTCTTCAAAGTCGCGGATGAACTCGCCAGACTGTCTCCTAGATTCGTCGCCTCTGTTCTTAAGACAGCATGTAAGAGCCTTAACAACGCCGGTGCCACCAATGACGTAGTCATCGTCTGGCGCGGATTCGTTGTCTGAGTCGTCCCTGAGAACGTCGTGGCCGACAAGATGAGCGAGCACATCCGGATAAGGCGGGATGGGGCCGCCTGGTAATGTGTCCTGGGACTCTGCCAAGACAGTCGAAATGACCGAGCTGATGTCGCCAATTGGGAAGCGCTCCATATTTCGCAGGCAGTATGCCACCACCTGCTTGGCCAAAGCCTTGACAATCTCGCCTGAGTTGTCACTGGGAACATCAATATCAACGCACACAATAGTTTTTGATACGCGTGTGGCAGCCAGGAAAGATGCGTACAAGGCGCAAGCCTCTTCCTGAGCCTCCTCAGTCTTGGCATCTGCAAGCTTGACGAGCTCTGGGTTCTCAAGGAAACTGATGTGTGCAAGCATCTTCACCTCCGGAAGAATCTCAGCCAGCGCAATCGCTTGTTCCGAGGTCATGGCAACATCAGCCAAATGAAGACGCCGCAAGCCTTCCAGCTTCGGCAGGTACCTAAAAGGCGTTAGCTATGCGTTTCTACTCAGTGAATCATTCCGACTAACTTGCGCAAAAGACCAATAGCGCTGGGATCTGACTTGCACAGATCCCGGTTGTGAGAGAGGTCGATAAAGCGAAAGTCTTTGAGTTGCGCAAGTGCAGGGAATATCTTGCACAGGGAGCCTGGCTTCAAGTTGCACTCCGCCAGACTGAGCGCCCACAAAGAGTCCTTTGCTGATATTGCATTGGCAATGATTTCCGTATGGTCCCGAATGTCATTGCCACCCAGGTCGAGGCCTTCGCACACACTCTGGGAAAGGTATCTTGCGACATGCTGAAGGCCCTTATGGTCGATGTTGTTGTGAGCAAGACCCAGTCGCTTGACGCCACACTGAATGATGCCGTCTATTATTACGCCAAGGTCGTCCGAATCCAGGTTGGTTTCACCAAGATTGAGCAACTCTAGCATCGAGCCACCCAGTCGTTCGCCGATGGCCTTGGAGAATAATGTTGCGTTGACATTTGGAGGCCGCTCCTCGTTCGAAGAATGTTTTAGCAAGTGGTGGCTGTGTCCGTTCTGTGCTGGATGGGAAGGGCGAGGGAAAGAAATTGTAGAAACGTCGAGGAACTTAAGCGTTCGGCAGAGGTAAATAAAAAGGCAAATGTGCCTCCAGCCTTCAGGTCCAATCTTGTTGTTTTTCAGAACCAATCGTTCAACAAAACCTCCCTGCATGGTAAGACCATCGGGTTGATTGTGTTTCCGTCTTTTTGACTCGGGCTTCTTTGCAGCCAGGAGACCGGCAAGTATCACCCTCAAACCCTCGTCTGTGAGCCCGCAGTTCTCCAGGATGACCTCTTTGACAGGCACAACCGCCAAATAATCGCCGAGGGTTACCAGATCGGCCAGTTGCATCCAATAGCCTGTCAGATCCAGTTTCTGCACCATGCCAATGTCGGAAGAGCAGTTGGACGGGCTGTTCAGCTGCTCGGTAATCTTCTTGAGGATGGGCGTTTCTCTCAGTTGGCAACACCGGCGGTATATCCTCACAGGATTTGTGGTAGGAGATGCCGTCGTCTTTGGTGTTGCGGCCGGGGTGCCTTCGCTGGAAGAGTCGCTGTCGTCCATGTGAATTTCCATAGGGATCGTACCGTTGGCCTCAGCTTGTTTCCGCTTCTTCTCTTTTCTAGCTTTCCTCTCCTCCTCACTCTTCTTCTTCTTTTCCTTCTTCTTGGCATCTTTCTCCTTGTCAACCGGAGCATTTGCATTGTTTGCGTCGCCCTCCTTCTTCGCCTTGCTGGGCTCTGTTCCTTCCTTCTCCGGTTCTTTTGGCACAGGCTCTCCGGTTGTGTGGATGACACCATCGCGTTCCTTTTGTTCCTCGAGGCCCTTGGGGTTCTTCAGCGCCTCGCCTTCTCCCTTTTCTGTCATTTTCCTCGTTTTTGACTTCTCGAGTGGCTTGTTGACAGGTACATCTGTGTCGACGTATTTGGGCATTGGCGCGATCTCGACATCGACGCTGAATGCCACCCTCCGGAGTTTCGCCTGGTGCAGGTCCGAGATCTGACACCGCTCGCGGTTGCGGTCAACGTTCAGGATCTTTCTCTTTACCAGGCCATGGGTTCCTCTTGTGCCTTGTCCCAAAACTCCGCCCGAAGAGGATAAGCGGCGGAAGACTCCGAGGAAGCCGGCCTGGCTGCGCCCGGGAGGCGCCGGCGTGTAAGGCTGATCACCATCGTTTCTGGCGGCGTGTGGAAGCACGGCGTTTTTGGCGGGGGTCACCTTCGGAGGTGCCGGAGCTGAGTCTCTTGGCGGCGTGCCCTGGGGCTGCTGGGTTGCCTGGGTGTTGTTGCCGTTGGGCGAAGAGGAAAACTTGGACGAAATGTTGGAGAACCACGAGTTGCGGCGCGATGGTGGAGTGCCGTTGGGACCCGGTTTCTCGTTGGAAGGACTCCTTCCTAAGGGCGGCCGTGATACCGGGATGGGTTTCGTCCCTTCAGTGGTTCCTTTCCCGGGCTCTGTTGCACCATTGACGTTGCCGTTTGCATTACCATTGACGGCAGGCTGGCCGGTTATCGGAGAGGCGGGTGGGGGTGACTCTCTCGGAGCGGACGTCGAGGATCGTCGTGTGGGAAGTGCTTTCGGCGGCCTGTCTGTAATGCGCATGTTGTATTAGTAAGAGGAAAGCTTGGATGTTGAGATAGAGACAAGATGCGCGAAAAGAGGAAGGAGGCAAGCAGGAGGGGAATGATGGGTTCTTGGATATATCCACAAGCAAAGAGGCCAAGATATTCGGTCCCCAGTGGCAAGCGCTCGTAGGCCGATTGCCAATTGCTTATCTGGGCCGACTTGGGATGCGGGTGCAGGGCGGCCGTAGGCGAGAGCAATGTGGCTGGTGACTGGGCGACTGGGCGACTGGGGACCCAGAATAGCCAACTAGCTGCCCGGGAAAATGAGGTCAGATGGGACGGTTTTGCCTACCTTTGGGAGAGCCGCCGTGGGTCATCCAGCTAACATCTACTCCATGAACCTGCTCCATAATGAATGTCGCAGAGATACTGAGGGATGGTAGAAAGACGGAAACCAAACGCAATGAGCCGCGATGGGCCGCGATGGGCCTAAAAGTCGAAAAGTCGTCCTGATAAGCGAGGATCAGACGAGCAAGAAAGAGTTGCTTGGCGGAGGAGAGAAGTGGTGGTTGACCTTTTTTGGCGCAAAGGAAAGGAATGGAAATGTCCGCCCACGCACGGCAGAAGGGTGACTTTTTGCTTGATTTCTAAAGAGGACGGCGGGGGAGCGGGAGGTGGAGGGTACTTCGTTATTTCTTGGCCCCGGTCCTTTTTCCCTTGTACATCACCTTGGTTCCGTTCGGAACGTCGATTGGACTACGGACAAGCCGCGGGCAGCTTATTCGATCCGTTGGTCAAGAAGGTAGGCGTGGGAGGAGAGGAGGAGAAGGTGGTGGTGGTAGGGACCAAGTAGACGCGAGGGTGGGAATACCTCAGGGTCCGGTCCAAAATGGGCGAGGAGCGAGGGAAGGGCAGGTATTCGTAGAGATTGCGACAGAGGGCAAGAGACAGCGGCGTCTGTACCTTGCCGCGAGGAAAGGCCGGACGTGGCAGCTCTAGCGGGGTTCATTAACCTTTTTAGAGGAGAAGCATCTCGTCATTGGCAGGAAATGAGCGACGCCATGGCCCGAATTGGAGACAGACAGAAAGAGCTGGTCTTGGCTGAGGGTTGAACCTGAGGAAATTCATGAGGAAGTCATCAATGCCGTGACTGCTATCACTTCCTACGTTACTACCTGATAGATATGTCCAATGTGGTCCTCACCACTGTCTGGCAACTACACGCTTCCAACAACTGACTGTCTGCAATTTACCAACAGGCTGGCCTTGACGCAACATCCGATGCACCTGAACCTTCTTTGACCAAAATTATCCTACTTTACCTACCACAACAGATCCTGGGTCAGTGGGAAGTCCCGTGTCGACGGCCATCAGACGGACGGACATGTTATGCCGCCATATTCTCCGGGATATTTCATGCAACAACTTCGGCCACTTTTCTTCCATGTTTATTTCTAGCTTCCATACCCAACTGCCGAGCACGACAATAAGCTTCTCGGAGACAAGATTCGAACGTTCTCTCGGCCCGCAAATTGAGACGAGCACCGATGCGCTGAGAAAGCACACTCTCAAGAGCATGCCCGTGCCGCCTCACCGCACGCAGCAGGACCTGACACTCGCCCTGCGCAAAGCTCGAAGCACCGGCATTGCGGGAAAGATTTGAAGTACCGATGTACAAGTAGGGAACCTCCGCTGCTCTGCCAGTCAACAGGTGGGTAGTGGATTGCTTCAGCTGTTTTCTGGTTGGATGACACTGCCGTCCATTTCCACTCACTAGCGGGGATCATCAACATCAGGAACGAGAGAGAGAGGAGACACGCTCTCATCGGCCTCCCCTCCGCGTCTTTCAGTACCAGTTGCTGATTTCCCTACTGTCCCCATGGTCCCATGAGCCTGGCACCCTCGACACGCCACAATACCACGGCAGGCTGACTCTCTTCGCAAGCGGGCGAGCCCCTAACACCGAACCCGCTCAACTCGTTTTGTCACACCTGAACTCGCTCACATCAGTCCCTCCTCTTTGGTCCTACATTCTGCACCCTGCCACTAGATGCGCACACTCCTGCACGGTCACAGGTGGCCGTGGTCTGGAGCCGGAGGTGCTCTTATTAATCGCGCGCCTCTTCAGCAGCAGAATGACCACACAGCTACCATTGGGGCCTGCCAAGTCGTCCGCAGCCTGGCTCTCATCTTTCAGGCTCTCACTAAGCAGCGACAGCCCCGGGGGTACAGACCAGAGCACTGAGTTCACGCTTACCTGTTGCAGCAGCATGCTTAGAGACTCCCCCGTCTTGCGGCATTCTGCGGGCGGCGGCGGGGCGACTCAGGGTCCGTATGCTCTCCGCGTTTGGAATTCCAGAGAATTAGTTCCTGTAACGCAAATGTTCAAACGCGACGCCCTGTATCGACTCAGAACTGACCGACTGGCCACCCCCTGAGCATCGCAAGATCACGGGGTCTTCATACCGCAGAGGCTGGAGCTGCATTTGGGGGCCTCCCCTGCTCAGCATTCAGCGGTGACAGGCGCCGTTTCGAAGCCAATCATCTACCCACCCTCGAACCCTGCGGTGCGACTCTTTCTTTCATTCTGCAGCAACGTGCCCCCAGTGTGGTGGGAAAAGTGTCCTCGCAGACCCTCTAACCCCCATCGCTTGTGGCTTCCGTCCATCCCGTAATTCCCGCGCGCGACCCCATCAAATGCAACTCTGGGCTCAACTTAGAGCACTCATCAAAGACTTCTAAATCGCTCTGTGTTCTTCCGGATCGAGCGAGGCGGGCAGAGTCCCCTCTATTTTTCCATGTTGCCATCGAAAAGCTTCGAACGCTTTGTGGGCCCCGAAAACTCATCTGCCATGCAGTAGCAGCCGGTCTGGCCAAGGGAACAAGATTGATTGGGATTGCCCATTTCGACATCATCGTCAGATCCATGAGGCTATTATCCGCCTTTGCACCTGGCATTGTTCCGGTACCCTGCGTAACTCCAATAAACCCTGCAGTCACACATAACTCTTGATTCTCGTGAGGGATCATCGTTTTGCACCATCAGATTGTCTGGCGTGATCTGATATCATTGGTGCTCCTATGCGGGGGTCTCGTGCCCTCTTTTTCGCCTCACCACCACATGTTGTGCCTACATCGCTTAACAGCGACCAAACCTGTCACGCCAGCTCCAGTGCGAGAAGCACGCAATCAACCATTTCCCGCTCGCAACGGCATCGCCTTCAAGGCACAGCGCACGGTGGCGCCATCACGCACGGTTTACGTGACAGCGAATAAGTCGGCTATTCGCGCTTATTGCTGGTTGCGGCTGTGGCTGCTGCTCACATTGTTTACTCATAGCTTGTGTTCAACAACTTTTGACGTCTGGCATTTGGGATATCTCATTGAATTGTTAAAGAGTTTCCTTTCCCGTGACCATCATAATCCCCTTCCGGATTTTTGTTTGCCTCATAACTCCCGAGAAGACTGCGAAAAAGTCATGCCAAAACGTCAAATGCCTGCCCAATTGCCAAACTCTCCACACGCGCACGCGTACGTGACGTGCGAATTAGAAACCGCTCTCTAGATACAGTGGGAAGAAGTTTACTCCGCGCGGAGCTCGGCAATGCGGTCCTTGACGCGCTGCTCCTTCTGCTCCTTGGTGAGGCGCTGGGTCTTGAACTTCTTGGACTCGGCCTTCCACTCCTCCTTGCTCTTGGTGGAGCGCTCGGGCTTCTTCCAGGGGTCCTCACGGATGGCGGCGTGCGCCTCGGAGTAGAGCTCCTCGAGACCGTCGGCCTCGACGTCGTCGTCGATGTACTGCTGGAACTGGGACTTGTAGCGCTCCTCGTCATCGTCGGCGAGGGTCTCCATGTACTCAGCGACGTGCTGGCCGAAGATGTAGTTCTTGAGGGTCTCAGCGTCGAGCTCCTTGGTCTCCATGTCGTAACCGGGGAAGCGCTTCTCGGAGTGGGGGACGAGAATGCCACCGTCGGAGGCGCCCTTCATGGCACCAAAGACACGGGCACCGGTAGAGGTGCGGTGCAGACCGACGTCGAGGTTGGCCTTGAAGGGGCGGCGCTCGCCGTCGTCGGTCTCGGCGGCCTGAGTGAGGGTGTACTCGCCGTCGGCCTCCTCGACACCAGTGAAGGTCTTGTCGAGACCGAGCTTGGAGAGGGTGCGGCGGGCGATCAGGAGACCGGTGGCGTAGGCAGCGGCCCAGTTGGTCAGGCCGTGGGTGATGCCGTAGGCGGGCAGCTCGTGGGAGTAGGCGGCGGCGAAGACCTTGTCACCAGTGATCTCGGAGCTGACGATTTGCATGATGATGTCCCGGTTGGTGAAGCGGACCACAAGACGGTACTTGGGAGCACCGTACTTGTTCTTGGCCTGGGTGATCAGGCGCTTGCGGGCATAGTAGTCGGTCTTGCCGGAGCGTCTGCGCTTGTACTTGGTCTGGAAGCGACTGTTGTCAGGTTAGCGAAGACCATTCCAACGAAGCCTTGAAGCCACTGGGGAACATGGGAGACCAACCTGTAGTACGCGCTGTTCTTCACCAACTTGTGGAAGGCCTGTCACGAATGAAAATCCCGAGTCAGCAATTTGCGCTTCAGATTTGGCCCATCGACCCGAAGCATCTTGCTTTGACTCCTACGACCCAAGAGACATTTCTGCCTGCTACTGGGGGCCAATTGCCATTGCTGGCAAAGGAAGTGTTTGTGTCGCAATTGTCGGTCGAACCGAGAGAATTGCTTCTCACAGCCGGTTGGTGTGGTGTTCTCAACTTACCATCTTGACGGTATTGGCTGGCGGGCGGTTGGCTCAGCAAAATTGTCGGTGGTTGTCGAGGGGTTGTCAAGAGAGAAAAAATATCCCGAACGAGGCTCGCGATAATATTCCTGTGGGGGGAAGGCAGCCCTAGAAAGTGGGACCCGCCTTCCCTTGAAAATTGTCACTGCAAAGAGGTGGGTGACGAGTCACGTGGGTCGATGTAGTTCGGCCGGGGACGAGCTTTCGTCATAGCAGTTTACTCATCAGGGACCCCCAGGTTCATTTCCCCCCTTCAGATTTTGGGCCGAGGTTCACGGTCTGATTCGCCGAGGTGGGGCGGGCGTCCTTCCCCAGGTTTCGGCACCCCGACCACCGTCGCTTCTCCGCCTGCGAAAGCGACTCGCTTGAGTCGCGGGGATCCTACAAGTAGATGATGTAAATCTCGCGAGCAGCCATGCAGTCGTTGGAGGAGTCAGATACCTTTCTGATCGATCATGTTCTGGAAGCTGTAGACGACATGGCCGACTCTCAGCAGCCCAAGGTGATTTTGTTCGACATTGGCGGGGTGTGTGTAAGTGGCTCCCTCTGAACTCTCACGACTGTCTTTTGTATTTTCATTATGCATTCTTGATCCCGCTCGAGAACCGCAACCATGTACCACGATGAGATACCGATCATCCTCTGACTTCCCAAGGTCGTGTCACCCCTGCAATCTATTCTCGACTACGAGCTCAGTCTCGGCATCCCGCCAGGATGGGTCAACTACTCCCTCTCCAAGACTAGCCCCACGGGCTTCTGGCACCGCCTCGAGACGGGCTCAATACCCATGGACAAAGCCTTCTTCGAGGGCTTCAACGCGGACCTCCACGACAAAGGGCGGTGGGAAGCCTTCTACGCCGCCCAGCGGGCCAAGAACCCGTCCCTCGCCGAAGCGGTCCCGCCCCTCCCTGCCATCGACGGGGAGTACCTCTTCAACACCATGATGACCAACTCCATCCCCCCGGACCCGTGGATGTTTCCGGCGCTGAAGAAGCTCAAGAGTAGCGGCAAGTACATCCTCGCGGCGCTGAGCAACACCGTCATCTTCCCCGAGGGCCACAATTTGTGGAAGAGTGATTTTAGGGATGACCCCGTTCGCAGCTTGTTCGACGTCTTCATCTCTTCGGCGCATGTCGGTCTGAGGAAGCCGGATCCGAGGATTTATCAGCTCGCTCTGAAGACGCTGAACGAGTACGCCGCGGAGAACGCGAGCTCCGAGAGAGGTCAGGCGCTGGGGTGGGCAGAGGGGATCAAGGCGGGCGATATCGTGTTCCTCGATGACATCGGCGAGAACCTGAAGGAGGCGAGGAAGCAGGGTTTTGGTACCATCAAAGTGCATCTGGGGAGATCGTACGAGGCTGTAGAGGAGCTCGAGAAGATTACAGGTCTTGCTTTGGAGGGCGACCATCCAAAGATCCCGGTGAAGCCCAACCTGAAGGGCAGCGTCAGGGCGAAGCTGTAGACAATGACATGGAGGACGTTTTTACTAGACAGATCCTTCTCAGCCTCCGGGCCACATACACATGTACGGCATTTACATTCACAGTATTGCTATCATCAGCGGCCTTCCCCACTCCTTACCGAATAGAGCCCTCGCCCTCCTCTTGAACTCCTCCGTCGCAAGGTTAATGGCCAACATGGTGCCCGTGATCCAGCCAAACTCTTCGCCGACTTGATCAACCCCGTAGAACATGTCGTTCTTACCGGACAACTTATCCATCAACTCGATCCTCTTCACGACGTACCCTACCCCTCTTCAGGCACTACTTAGTTGCAGATGATCAGAGCGAGCCAGCGTAATGGGGAGCCTTGAGCTGCATTTCCAAAACACCGCATCAGCGGCCAATTTAGCCAACGTGCCTGCTGTTTGTTCCGTCAAGGCTGGGTTAATTGATGCTTTCAGGTCGGTGCCAGTCAATCGTGGTAACTTGGATTTCACTTATGATCATATACTCATTAATGCTGTCTATGCTATGGTTTGCTACCTAGTGAATGTGAAGCAATGTCGTCGTGTAGTGAGCAGTAACCCAACTCCTCAACTCCTCGGCCTGAAACTCGTCCATTACAAGAAGCAATATCCCAAGGAACCCCACAACAAGCTACCATCATCATCATTCAGTCTTCGTATGGCCCTTTTCCAAAACAAACGAATCCCAACATCCAGCATCCTCGACATCTAACCCGTTCAACCTCCCCACCCAATACTCCGTCAGCCTCCCCTTCGCGTCAAACGGCCTCAGCCTTGCCCACGCTGCCCACATCCCCACTATAGCCCTAGCCTTCTCCGTATCGACCTCAAAGAACTCCTTATGATCCTTGCCGCAGCCGGGACAGTTCCGATCCCACTTACGTTCGTTGCGGAGGTGTAGGTGGACGATCTCTTCCATCTTGACGTGGTGCGGGACCTTGTGCGTAAAGATAAGATCGGGGGTGTAGTGGCACGTGGATTCCCATTCCCGCATGCGACGCTGGGGGTTCGTCGTATAGCCGATTTTGATCACTCGGCTGGTATCGATATCCGAGTTTGCGACATGGGCTTTTGGGAGTCTGTAACCGTAGATGTAGCCTAAATCGGCCGCTTTCTGCTCCTTTAACGTGAAAGGCGCGCTGAGCTTTTTGATGATGGATTTGTTGGTTGTGCTGACTGGTGTGAGCGGACTGTAGGGGGTGAAGGCGTGGACAGTCGGCTTTTGGGGAGGGTCTGGGGATATGACTGGCTTGTCGGGTAGGCACTTGAAGGGTATGCTGTCGAGTCTGATTTTGTGATCGCCGTCGTCTTCCTTGACTATCTCTTGCTTCACCACTCTGCCACATTGATCTTTCTCCTTGAGCTCTTGACTAGAAACTTCGGTGTCAGAAGTTCGGCTGATATCCAATGGTCCCGCCACACATTTGCCCAGCCTCGTCGGTTTGCCAGCCGCACTCCACGACCGGTTCCCGGGATTTGCCTCCTCTCTGTCCTCTTCTTCTTCCTTTTCTTCCTTTCCAAGACCGAGGAACTGTCGTAAACGACGCTTCCACTCGATAATTTTGTCCGCGACTTGGTTCTGATGCCACCTCCTGCATAACACAAGAGAAGCGAGGTGCTCGAGGTGCCCCGCGGCGGAGGCCAAGCTCCCGCTCTTGAGGATTTCGAGCACCACCAAAGAGATCCTCGTACGTGAGGCCTTGCTTATAAGGTTTTCACAGGTCGGTTTGTCCTTGGAGCGGCTTGGCAGCTGGTGCAGGAGGCGATGTTGGTTTCGAGGCATGTTTGGAGGTCGGTAGGGGTTCTTGGCCACTTGGGTTGAATTATGATGCCCATGTTTGACGGAGAAGAACGGTCTCGAGTGCTAGGCCGAAATGAATAAAAATGACTTGCTAGCTGCGACAGGAGCCTGGAGTATCGTGGTCTACATGTTCACTAGATATACCTCGAGGGAGGCACGGCGGAGGCCTCGACGAGGCTTACAGCTTGGTGAGCCGAATTGGCAGACCACCCCCCTCCTTATTGTGAAGGCTGTGCCATACATTCAGCCACGGAGTCATATGCAAAAGAGACCGGGGTTATGGTTCACAGACTCGGCTGGGGAGTCGGCGTTGGCTGGAAAGTGAGCCAACAAGATCATTCGATGTGATTGCGCCTGTTCAATTTGGCCCTGTGTCGGTCTCTTCCACCAAACTCCTTCGAGCCGACAGTTCAAGCCGGCAGTATGAGCTTCAAGATATTTAAAGGACATTGATTCTGGGAACTTTTTGTATAGTCTGCCTCCATTCCTTCGCCGCTAGGTGGTCTCTGTGTGCGATGTTTGTCCGCATCGACGACCGCAGCAACCGCTTGGGGAACCAACTGCCAAGGCACTCTTCTGGGGAGGTGGTTTTGATTACTACACAGCCAGTCAAGATCCTGTCGCCTGCAGGCGCATTTACCCAAAGAGGCATTCTTCGCCGATGTTGAAACCGCTCGGAAATCTCTCATTGGGTTCGGAGGAGGGCGCGGGGCTGGGGTCATCCAACACAAAACCAACCAACGAATACACGAAAGAAGCCAAGAAGCACACTTCAGAAAACTCGACTGGGGAAGTAAACCCAGGGAAAGCCTTCTCAGCGTCGGACACGATGATGCGTTACTGACGACCACGACTCGAGATTAGTCCTGACTAGCCAACAAAGCGGAACGCCACTTCTCTGTAAATCAACTGTGGAATACGATGCCTTGGGAGAAGAAGACTACGGGAAGAACCCTGGTTCTGATCGTGCATCGTGGGTGACTGCGCCTAGGCATCCCGCTGGGCGGCTACGACACAAATCAGGGGGGCGGCGCGGGTTTCAGGGGCCGGCATCATCGCATCGTGTTCGTCAGAGCCTTCCTCCAGGTGGTACGTTCGTCAAACTTGGACAGTAAATGAGGCCGGGAAGCGATTTGTGGAGAGCTTGAGTTGAAAAAGTAGAAATAGCCAGGGTTGGAACCAACGGCACATTTTTTCTATCCAGCTATCGGTTGAGGCCCTGTTGGCTTGCAAAGTCATCGAAAATAGGTTTGACATTACAGACCGCATCATTGAGAGCATCGGTCTTCAGGAAAAGTGTTTTGATTATCATCCCCTATGCTCGGCATACCAACCCCTGCAGTGTAACGACGGCACTCATACCAACTCCATTCATCATCAACAACGTAGCCTCTAGTGCACATAAAGGACTGGTTCAAAACTTCCGACCTCATTCCGCCATACGTCTCCTGTACAGCCTCATGCCGTGCTGCCGCCATGTTGCCAACAGCCGTTGCCCTCTACAAGGCAGCTCGACGGCTGTAGTGAGAAAAAAGAGAAAGGCGCAAAAAACAAAGGGAATCACTCTTGTGGTGAATTATTCGCTCGTATGTCCAGGTCCATCACCCTTCCTAGCTGGATCTACTGGCTCTCCTCAAGCAGCCCCAGATACGCCGCCCCTATGCGGAATTCGTGTCCCTCATACATGACAAAGGTATATATAGAAAGTTCCATGGTACAAGAAAGGTAGGAAAGGGGAACTGAATTAGGTGTCGCAAATGCACTTGCAAGGCCTGCTCCCCTAAGCACTCTGCGGTGGTGCCCCGCTGCGCCGTCATTCTCCGATTCAAAAGCCAACTTTCGGGGATTCGCACTCTCGACCTTGGGGAAGTTCGGCTTCTCCATGCCGGAAACCCCGCTGTCAGTCTCACCGAATGTGATGCCAAGGGAGTCTGCGTTCTTCTTCGCTTCCTCCGCCCTCTTCCTCTGATCATCTTGAGCCTCTTCCAGGTTCATCAGCGCAGGGGGGCGGTGTCGCATCTGTCTGGCCTTGGCAAGGGAAATGGTCTTTTGCTGATACGTCGTTGTTATCGCCTGGGTATCATCTCGGTCAATGGTGGCCTTCATGAGGGCTGCCATCCAGAGCCTTCCTGACTTGAGATTGGGGACTGCAAAGTAGTGAACAGTCGGTTTAGTGAAGTTGACGGCACGGGACAAGCCTGCGCGTGGCGGAACAAGCTTGAAGATGAACATGGTATCATCTCCCTTCTCCACCGAGAGGTCCGTATCGCGTCCAGTGGCCGTGCCGGCACCGGTAAGCTTGGCGTGGAGACCAGTCAGCTGTTCGTTATCGGCTGGAAGCACGCGGTGGAATGAAATGTCGATGAGGCCCTTCTCTTCCTGGTCGTTTTCTGAGTAGTAGTATGATAGGCGGCGGCCTTTGAGTACAAACAGCCGAGGCTTCCAAGTCGTCATCAAGTTCGAGCTCTTCTTTCTCATCCATCCACTGTAGTCGGCATCCTTGACGGCTTCCACCGGGCTGATCTTGAGCAGCCCGCGCTGGTAGGCACTCGTCTCCTTCTTGCCCTTCTTTCTGCTGCCCTTGCTCGCCACGGTCGTTGCGGTGCTGGGGCTCTTTGCTGTATCGGGCGAATCAAGTTCGAAACTCGGTCCGGCGGAAGGCGTACTCGACCCGGTTCTAGCGGGCGAGGGCAGAGGCGAGTCTTTCAGTGCCAAGTCGATTGGCGAGGCCATCTTACTGCGGTCTCCGGATACTGAATCCGAAATGGCCCGCAGTCCGGTGAGCTTTACCGACGGCTTCACAACAGCGGAAAGCCACTCAGCATGGACGCCTTGGCGCGATGCCGGCGACTCTGGTACTGGCGAGGCACGAACCTTGGCTTCCAGCTTCGTGACGCTGGGCGCCCCGACGTCCTTGATGGGCGGTACTGGCCGCGCAGATTGGGTGGTGCTTGTCGAGGCGGTTCTTCTGTGGGCGGTAGATTGCATGCCGTAGTACTTTTGCGCTGCCGGCGAGGCAACGCTGTCCCGGTTAGAATCGACGCTTCCAAATCTCGAGTGCCTCGAAATAGTAGTTGCGCTGCGTACTCTTTGCTCCTCGGCGTAGCTGTTCTTCTTGGTGTGACTAGCGGTGCTGTCACGCTTTCTAAGCACGTTACGGCGTCTGCCGTCTACATCGGTGCCGCTGAAGTATCCGCGGTCGGTGTCAATGGCGGACTCCGGGGCGTGGAGGCCAGACTGCTGCATGACGTCTTGAAGTCCGGTAGAAGAAAGGGGTCTGGTTGAGGCGCTGCCGAGGGTCCAGTTCCTGTCGAACGAAGGTTGCTTTTTATGAGCGCCATCTGCCTGAGGAAACGTCCCACTCGTGGCCAGTTTCGGTGTCACTGCGCTGGTTATTGGCGCTCCCGTCAAACGAAAGTCGGTGGAGGACGAATGTCTGCGCGAGTGGTGCAGATCCCTAACAGAAGCAGCCGAGGGTCGTTTCATGTGGGATGGTCGAGTCGGACTGTCAACAATCGGGGAAACCGGTGATACAATGGATGCAGTGTCCAACTTGGGCGTTTGCGAGAAGGAGAGGCGCTTGCTGGAGAAAGACATAGCCCTGTCGTCCACAGGCGTCATCCTGGGCATTGAGCTGGTCAAAGTATCGGCCCGGCTTCGTGACCTCCTCGCATCTTCTGAACCAACGTCGCTACCGTATGTCTGCGTGGTCCTTCTCGTGGCGGTGCCCAGGTTGTTACACTCATCCTGAAGTGACTTTATCTTCTGCCACGTTTTGAGTCGCCTGCCGACCGAGCCCAGTTCGAAAGCTTTTATGAATAGGGAACTTTGGTCCATGCCCAGGAGAACCTCGCCGGTAATCTCCTGGTCTCGGAAGACCTCGCAATGTGACTTCTCGACGCCGACTGTGAAGAGGTACTCGGCAACTTGATCCGGCAACCAGGCCTCCACCTCGGAACGGCTGTGCATGCCCTCCTCCTCTTCGTCCGTCTCTTCGCCATGGATATAGGACATTCGATGATCAAGCTGGGCGCTGTACTCGCTGCCGGAATCGGTGGTAGGGGCTCGCATTGCGCCATTGCTGGGCGTGGAACGCAGATCGGTGATGTGCTCGTCGATTACGTTGAGGGTCTCGTTCAGTACATGGTCTTGGTTCGTATTGAGACGACCCAAGGAGACCGAAGGCGGCGGTTTCGCGGCCGGCGGCGCATTTTCGATCGGGGCGGCCTCCTGCTTGATGTTGCTCAAAGGCAGGGTCACGGGGGCGGGCGACTCGACTGGCGGCGTGGAAGCGGGTGGAGCGGCGGGGGCGGTAATCTCGTTGTCGGAGCCGGTGGTATCCGTAGTGTTTGTTTGTTTAGGTTCGTTCACCACCTCGGGCAGTGTTGCCAATGGCTTCGAGAAGTTGTTCGTTGGAGCGGTCTTGGGGGAGGGCCTGGTGTAGACTGAACCACGGACAATGAGCCTCTTGCCGTCTGTACATGCCGGGTACCGTTTAGACGTACCTTCGGGAAACAGGCCGCTGTTCCCGTTCACTAGGTGCTTGCCCAAAAACCAGCCATCGCCAAATTCATCATCTCGCTCGATCAGCTCGACTCGGTCGCCTTTGGTTAGACTCAATTCGTCGGAGCTGCGAGCGATAAAGTCTCTGCGACAAGGGCAAGTCAGCTTGGAGATGACGGACAGAAGTGCAGGCCGCGTCGAGGGCGGGGAGGAGGCGAAATCGCATGGCGCGAATACGAGGAGCGGGACAGAACCGGCAGGTGGGCTCATGAAGTGATTAGCAGAGCGAGGAATTGGACTTACGGATGACCAAAAGGATATCGCCAACTTCTGGCTTCTGAGCAGCCATCTTGCCAACGATACCAGGCGCCGCGACAAATGCGGGTGGCGTTTGCTGAAAGAGGAAGAGTTGTGACGGGATCAATACATAGAAGATGAACTCGCTGGCTGGGCAGCTTGGCCTGGGCTCGACTTGACTTGGGTGCGACGACCAGGGATGGGGGAAGTGCTGGCGAAGCGAAAAATGCAGCAGCGGCCAGGGATTGTCAGTTGTTCGGCAGCTGGGACCAGGGAGGTATTAGGTGGTGGGCGGATACAGCTAAGGTGGTGAGGACCGTGAGGGAGGAAGAGGAGGAGGAGAGGGCGAGAGACGAGGGTGGATAGAGGTGGTGAATTGGGAGATGAATTGCGACCGGGGTGCGGGAAGGAAGGAGCAAGCAAGACCTGGGTTTTCGACGATGTGCCTTCCAAAAAGTTTTTCCCTTTCTCTTTTTCTCGTCCCGGCGTGTCGAACAAGAAAAAGTATGGTTGACGTTCCTTCTGCAGTAGGGGTTTTCACACCCTTCTCCTTTCCTTATCTCTGGTCTGCCACTCGGTATGTTGTTGGGCTGTGAAGCTGACTGCCGGCAAATGTGGCGAGTAGTTGAAAAAGGGTGGTTGTTGGTCGGCGGTCGGTGGTTCGGTGGCAGCTGGAGGTTGGAATTGCTGAAGGCCGCGCTGTGAGAGATGATTGGGGGACACTGGATTTGGCGTGGAGGACCGCTATTGGATCATTGCAACGCAGCGGCAGACGAGGTAAGGCGCATAGACGTCGTCGGGGACGCAATGGCAGTGGAGGAACGGACGGAGTCCACGTCGGATCGATGAATGATGGCCCAAGAGCTGCTATTGCTGAGTCGCTGCACCTAGAGCGTGGTAAGGTAAGGTACGGATATTGTACGGATGCGCATGCGCGCCTTTCTGCATACGCGTGTGTATATTTGATGTGGTAGCCTTAAGGGAGAGGAGGTCCGTACTGAAGAATTCTAAATTGCAATTGGCTTCAATCTCGTCGGCCGAGAGAGTGTGTGTCTGCAATACGAGAGGTGTCTTGGTGTTATTCCTTTCCTCCTCTTCAGGTGACGCAGGGATGCATGCAAAGAGACGCACGGAACCAAAAGGTCGGAGCATGGATGGGGGTCGCAAGCTCGGTGCTCCAAGTTGGGACGGGAGAAGGAACAGTCGATGGTCGAAGAGCAACCCGCTAACTCGACGGAGTTGAGGCCGAGTCAACTGCGTAGGTATGCGTGCGTGTCCTAGGAGACCTGAGGATGACTTAAGCTCGACCTCGAGCTTGAGCTTGAGGCGTTTCGAGGTTGAGAGGCGAAGGACCTGGAAGGAATGAAAAAAGGCCCAAACGAGGAAGGGGGCTGTTGATGGGGGGGCCGTGTGACAAAAACGAAGCCGGCAATGCGTAACGCAAGGGACGGCTGCGTCCGTGAGCCGTTCTCGTTTTCGTCCCTGGAGTGATCAGACCAAAGCTCGGGGGGTACGTTCTGAGGGTAGTCAGTGGTGCCGTCCGGACGGGATTTAGTTGAGGAAACCTCCACGTGGG
>JAIMZG010000804.1:0-31396 GCA_020466075.1 Colletotrichum coccodes
AAAAAACAAAAAAAAAAAACAGGGAGAATGACAATCTTGCCTGCACAAGCCACAGTCCCCTGCACATCTCTTCTCAAAGCTACCTGAAATAGTCGCCTGCCCTTTCCCACTCCGTTGTTTGTTCCCGAGTCCCGGGTAGGCCTACTAGCATACACCTGCCTCGTCTGCGGATGTTCCCCCAGCTTGTCCGTCGAGCGCTTGACCTTGACTGAAGGTTTATCATTTGCCTCTTCGAACGCTTACCTTTTTCTGCCTCTCCTTTCGCTTACGGCCGAACCCCTCTTCCTCATTATCCCCCCTATGCTTTTTTGACGGCTTGGCCTCGTCGTCTGTCAATTGCTTCCGCTTACGACTCACTTGCACCTCCTCAGCCGAATCGTCCGACGAAATCTCAGGTTTGGTGGACTTGCTCTTCTTTTGATTCTTGGAAGGCTTGTCCTTGTCGTCGTCTGTCCCTCTCTTCCGCTTACGACTCACTTGTACCTCCCCAGCCGAATCGTCAGACAAATTTTCAAGTTTGATGGACTTGCTCTTCTTATGGTTCTTCAAAGACCTGCCTTCGTCATCCGTCCCTTCTTCACGCCAGGTCGATTCGTTCAGTCCGTCAACCGCTTTTTTCTTCGGTCTTTCGGGGAGCCGGAACTTATGCCCTTGAGCCTTACGCTGCTTAGTGAGTTTCTTACGCTCTTCAATGCGTTCTCTGCGGTTAGAAAGCTTTTTTAGTATCCTGCTGTTTCCTTGATGGCGTTGAGTCGGCTCTGGGTTGGAGCTGTCCGACTCGTCCAAGCTTTCGGAGCCGCTCAAACGTATTCCTCCGTCAGAGCTTCCACCAGAACCTCCTTCGCTCTCCGACATTTCGGTTTGCAGTGACATTTCGCGCTTTACGCGGCTTTTGCTACCTCTTGCTTCGAGGTCCAAGATTTGCTGTCGAAATCTGTTTTTGTCCACCCAAAGGCTACGGACGTCGGCAAATGGCGACGCAGACATTTGGTTAGCTACGATCATCATCATAACGAGACAAGCTCTGCTATTTGCCTTATCGAGCGCGGCTCTCCCAAAGAATTCGTCGTAATCAGCTTTCGAGGGTTTGAGGGTATCCCATCTCTCTTTTTCGTACAAGATTCGCTCCCAAGCAAACAGAGCAGAAACAAGAACCTTTGTAGTCTTGTCAAATTCGTCTGATGGCCGTCGGAACTGGTCGGCGAGCTCCTGAATATGGGTGCCATCCTCTATGCATGCATCGATCCCGCTCAATGTCGCTTTGTTGGCTTTAGTGAGTGACTTTTGGGCGTCTATGTTATCAATCCATGAAGTGAAATCTTTGATACTACCGGAAAGTGGAATGTGGGAGTTTGGTTGGATTACAATCATTTCTATTGCTAATGCGCAGCGCGGTGCGAGTTTCTCATAGAGCTAAAACGGGAGGACGGTCACTGTTTAATACCGGTTCCCGGCGCTTAAGGCAACAAATTCCTTAAAACTGAAATCAGGAAATCGGAGTTCTCTTTTAATTCTTAGCCGCCGGCTTTAGTAATGACTATAAGTACATCATATCAACAAGAAGTCTTCGAATTCCTCCCACATTCAACTGACTACTTCCGAGAACATAACAGAGAAAAAGCTAGAAACTCATCAAAGCCTATCATGCAGCTTTGGTGCCAGAGGTAACCCCGCATGTCTGATCAAAAACACAATATCTAACGTGGTCAGCTGTTTTAACCTGTTTCTCCCATTCATGGGCCAGGAGCGCTCCCAAACCCTTGCCTTTCACAAGCCGTGTCAAGAGCGTCAGGAAAGCGGGCCAGACCATGAACATACACAGCATGAATCAAGGCCAGTGCTGTCGCGCAAGGAAAAGAGAAGAGCGAGTTCCAGATTCCGCAAGCGCCGACAAACATTTGTGAAAGCCGCACACAAGATTCATAAAGATTGCGATGCGGACGTTTATGTTGCTATTCGCAAGGGTTGTCGATTCTTTAGCTACTCCTCCGCCACGGACGAGTTTTGGTGCCCGAACGCTTCCCAAGCTGTAAGTTGGTCGTTTCCAAATAGGTGCTTATTCTTATTCCCGCACAGGAAGAGCAGTACTTGTCAACAACGCTTCTTACACCGCAAAGCTTTGAGGGTCTTAAAGAAAATGACTAGGAGATAGGAGATTGCGATCATGTAGTAACTACGATAGCTATGTATAATTGAAACGTTTCTAAACCCATTTCAAGGGGAGCTGCTTCCTCGTGGAGTCATGATTCCGCTGTCCATCGCCTCAGGTGTGCTAGGGCTGTAGATATCCCAGTGCTTCGATCCTCCCATGGGAGACGGGAACGTCTGTGAAAAGTCCTGTCTTGAAATCAGTTCCAGTCATTAAGTGTGCGTCGACTCACTTACGGCCCCTCCTGTCTTGACGCTCATCGTGGGTTTCGACCGCCCTTCAAGAACGTCCACCTTGGCATGAAGACGTCGCAGCTCCTCTAGGATCTTGGAAAGGAGACTAAGCTCGGCAAGGGATGATCCTCCATTAAAGGCAGCTCTGGCAGGGCAGCCCCCGACATCGGAATAGGGCGCGAAATGAAGCACGCCGCGGGGAATACTGCGACTGTCACAAGTGCCGCAGGTTTCAGGGCGAAGCTCTGGCAAGTGATAGGCGGACATGATGAGATCAAGTGGTGGATTTGGAGTTCTAAATGAGGCTTACGTCAAGTATGTGGGGTTTGAATGTCACAACATCGATCACCGTGGTCTAGAGGACGAGCGGCATTATATACAATTGAATCAGTAGAAGGCTATCCGATCGTTGCTATCTGAATCCTAGCTCCAAACACGGCCTAGACAAAGAGAAGAGAAAAATGATCTAACCATACTAAGCAGGTGGTATACAAGCAGTCCATGGCGGCAAGTCCATTAGACATCGGCGCTGCAGGACGCAGTCACAGTTTGCATAATTGTCAGGGTTGATACGGCCGCTGTAACCGCCGCCGTCGTTGTCAAAGAAGTCGTACGATCCGACGCGGTGCTGGTGAAGAAGGTCTCCAACGGATCGGAGGGGGAGGTGGGCTCCGGCGAAGTAAGCGGCGGATCCGTCGAGGAGCCATCCCCGCTCCCGCCGGCGTTGGTTGCAGTCGCCAAGATCGTGTCGGCGGTTGTCAGTGCCGGGGTATCTGGAGTGGTCTCGTTCGGAGGCTGGACCAAGGCAGTTTGCGTCGTTGCGGTTCCCGTTGTGGTGGTAGTACCCGGGGACGCGGTATCGCTACCTCCTGGGGATGTTGTTGCTGCCGCCTTAAACTCTGTAGTGATACTCGTGAAAAGAGTCGAGACCGTCTCAACAAAGGTTCTGGAAGACCTGGTGACAGTTGCGAGGGTGGTGCGGGTCAGAACCGACTGGGATATGCAGCCTACATCGCCTTCGTTCTGGAGGGGGAGTGAAGGATCCCCTCGGCCCCCCGTGATCACCGCTCGGGTACAAGAGGGGGCCTGTCCAGCACAGTGCCTGTAAGCGTATCAGTAAACTTCCATAGATGCGTGGAGGCATAGTACGGACCATGAGACATGAGCTTCTCCATTAGGGGCGCCGATTGGCAACTTGAAACTATTGACTTTACGGCCGGAACATTTGGAGTCAAAAGAATAACTAATCGGAAGAAAATTGGGGTCTGCAAAGAAGATGGTTGCTTCGCATCTTCGATTTAGGGGATCCTCAAGTCTGTCATTGGTAAGCGGGGGCGGAAGGGGGATGTCGGACTGGGGGATGGAAAGTGCGACACAGGGAAGAAGAAACAACTCACACGGCGGAGACAGTAGATGTACCGGCTTCAAGAGGAATAGGGGGGCTGGAAACGCAAACGAAGGGAAGATGGTGTAGGGCAAGGATGCCAGGAATCATCACGCTAAGCGACAGCACGGAGGACTTCATTTTCTGCATGTTGGACTTGTCCGAGTATGGTGTTAGCACGGTTGGCGCGGCACCCAAGAAGCTATATACCGCATCATGCGGCGCGTCTAGAACAAAAGTGGAAAACTAAATTTAAAACCGGGAAGCAAGACAGACGAAGTGCCCGACAAGCGCTCGCTAAGTCGGTTCTGGCGCTAAACGATGGAAAGCTCAACGACACACTGGTTATAAGGCAACTTACCACTTGGTCGTTCACCGATAGTCCAAGCTCGGCAACATCGCGCAACCGTTTTCAATTCTCCTCAACATTATGGAAACCACTCTCGACGACTGGCAAAAGTACTTTGACTGGAAAGAAATCCCAGATGCCATTGCGACTGGCCTGCCGGAAATGCCGTTTTCCCACGAAGACCTGACTTCCTTTCCCGTAAACCCCTTCGGCCTGGGAGCCATCCCGGAATTATCGGACGACGTACCTGTTCCGGACTTGGAGCTCGACCTGCCTTACGATAGTCTCTGCCTTCCTCAAATTGGAGAGGGGCTCGACATAGCCAGAAGCAACACCGGAAATGACGAGATTATGAGGTGATTGATTACCCCTATGGTTCCCATAGCCCCTAGCTGACCAACGCTACAGACGTCTAGATGATATATCTGCCCGCCTTGCACGGTTGGAAAACACCGTGACGACAACGGCTAGTGACGTGGAGGGGGTCCTGCACACGGCTCGAGGGGCCCTGCAAAATCTCGTCGATCTAGCTGAGGGATTTTACGACAGTATTGAAAAGTTGAAAAACTGCATGGGCATGTTCACCAAAGGGTTGGTTGAACACTTCTTCGGTGATGACGCGACGTTGGAAGCCGAAGTATAGCACCTAATCACTAGCGTCTACATATAGACAAGGGTAGCCACACTTGGCGAGGTAGATGCCAGGGCGACGTACCTTGCAGCATGTACCTTCAGCCCGTTTGTAACAATAGATTTTTAAATTTTTAAATTCCGCAATCTAGTTCCTAAGCCGTTTCGAGTATATCTGATGTTCAACCCCGCCCTTTTGGTGCCCGCAGCGTTTCTTGTGCATGCTCGCTTGCTTCGAACAATGGGAATCTACGACAAGGCTCTTCCCCCAGACCCGCTCGCCACCCTGCCCAAAGCGCGGAAGCGCAGAGCTGGACACCCGCCCCCAGAGCGCCTCCCTAAAAGGCCTCGGATCAAGCAAAGGTACACCGACCTAAACGCGTCGGAAGAGGACTCTGACGAGGGGCACAGCACTGTGCAAGAGATTGAGCGCCTGCGCAAGGAGAACGAGGCATTGCGCTCTCAGCTGGCCACGCTAACCGAGAGGGTGACATTGCTGCAAGACCAATGCAAGCACAATCGTGACAGAATCACCGCCAAGTCTCATCAGATCCGCGCCCAGGATGAGCAGGTCGCCGAGGTTGCCGTTGCTGTGAAAGAAGCCTTCCAAGGGTACCAAAATGCCATGCGGCGCCTGCGTCGAGAGACCCCCAGCAGTCTGACCAACAGTAGCAGTGGAAGCGAGGAAATCCAGGTTCACAGCGCTTTCAGTGGCAGCGACAGCGAAAGCGAGTACTCCACGAATTAGGCGCCGGTACCATATTATTCGGATTTAGTTCTTTGAAATTCGCTTTTCGTCTTTACTCTACGCATTGAGTTCGGCTTCTCGCGCTTAACGCCTCCTTCCTGGGGACTACATATAAGCCACTCTATGCGACAGCAGCTTCTACTTCTCCTCAGTTGAATACGCATCGCGAACTCTTTCAAAACAAGCCTTGCTGCTTTATTCTACTTCGGCACATTCACCTGAATACACATATACAATCATGGTTCTCGGAAAGCTCACGTTGGTGCTGGCTGGTGCTTACGCATTCACCAAGATGTAAGTTGATTGTGCCCAGATAAGAACATTACCTGATCTGGCTAGGCTTGATAAGGATAAGGACCAGTTCCCCACCCGGCTGCCTGAGCGTCCCAGCAACCGCGAGCGCCGATCGCGTCATAATCGAGACGGCTACAGCTCCTCTTCTTCCGCCTCCAGTTCGCGGCGCAGCAACTCGGGCGACCGGGGATCTCGACGCCACTCTCGTAGATACCACTGACATGGGGAGGCTTGGAAGATATCTTGAGAGTGTGTGTGTGTTGGGGGATGGAGGGGAGGTGGGGGGGGAGTGTGCAAGCTGCGGTTCCAGCACACCTTCTTGCGTCTAGATTGTAGTTTGTCCTAGTAGTTTGAATATGCACTCAATACCTTTGCTCCTAATACTCACACCCTGTTAAATGGCTGGCCCAAGTGGCGTAATTAACCCAGAACCTGACCCCTTGCATGATCCTTCTGTTATGTATGACAAATAATCTTCCAATCCAGCCTTTGAGGAGTGATCCAATGTGCATAAACGCACCTCCGTGTTTCCATGTTTTTCAAAGCCGGGCCATGCTGGTACGGGTCTCCGGATTGATGTCCCCGGTTAGACCCACTCGCGGTGCCCGGACTGAGGCACAGCGCGGGCACGACACGGACTGTTGGACTTGCAACGCGCGCGGGTAAGGGCCGGTTGTTAGGAATCTAGAAATAAAAATGCAAAAGCAGGTTCCCTGATTGATAGCGCCTGCCATGCCGCATCCTTTAAAACGACGCATAAGTTGCGGGGCTGGCATCCGAGACTCTGTCCCAATACCGTCAACCGCCACTATGACTCCCATCACCTGCCAGGTTGTCAACGCAGACCATCAAGGGCTCGCCGGAATGAAAGTCACGCTGGAAAGCTCTGGCGCATATCAATTTACATCATCTCTCGAGTCTGTCACTAATCAGCATGGTCTTACGTCCGGCTGGGCTTCGAGGCGTGATTACGGCTACGGCCACGGCGACTTTGGTCACGGCGGGTTTGCAGGTTGGAATGCCAATCCACGCATCAGTGTGACCTTTGTTACCGAGCGCTTCTTTTGCATGCCAACTCCCTGGGCAAATGTCCAAACCAGCATTAATACAGCCTCGACCGGACCTGCCAGTCACCATATTCTCCTTCGATTCAGTCGCGACAAGACGAGCTACCAAATCGTTCACACGGCGACGCCCCTGACCCCACCTGCTTTGGAGCCAAGCGAAGTCCCTGACATAGATTGGAATTCTGATCTCTGTATCGACTTGTCCAGAGGCATCACCTCCTCGCCTGGTCTGAGCATTATGGACGCACCGGACACACCATCATCGTGGGGCCTCCCGTCTCCTGTGTTCGCCAAATTCAAAAATGACACACTTCCTGACGTCGGGCAGAGCCTCCTCAAGAGAAAAGCATCATGTACAGAGGATGAGGGGCCTCCTAGAAAGAGGCAGTGCTTCTAGAATATGATAGCAAGACATGTGGCGGATAGTATCATCAGTAACTGATTTGTTTGCTTTGTATGCAGGGCGATTGAATGTATATATCTCATAAAGTTTTAAGCTTTGATAGGTTGATCTGGAATTTTGAAGTACTTTTCAGTAGACTCGTGAGCACAAGATATGTAATTTATACCGTGAAGCACGGCGACAGTGTCCCTGGGAGCGGTGTCTAAACCAGTACCTATTGCAATACTGGTTCCCGGGATGGCTTGTCGTAATCGCAACCTTGCGTTATCAATCCCTGCCACGTCCATGCTCATCCATGTAACTGCAGCCTTAGGCGCCAGGGCCTAAAACCTCCATGCAGTGTCGCAAGCGCCTCTGAACCTCACTAATGTAGTTCTGATTGGAGTCGCTAGCCGCCGGGAAACAAATCAGTGTTTTCCCAATGTGATGGCAGCATACTTAATGCGTCTGATCGTAACCCTTCCCTTTCTATTTCTCAGACTCATAGACAAAGTAATCAGACATCAGGGTTTTCTGAACAAACAAGACAACATTCAGCATGGACCATCTTTCATCGATCATCGTCCGCTCTGAGAGTCCAGAGGCTGTTGCCAACCCCCTGGAGAGCCGGACTACCCCTTCAGACCTCTCTGTCGCCCATATCTTACCCCTTTCTCATTGCTTCCGCTGCCTCCACCTGATGGCGATGTTTGGGAATACTGAAAAGATAGAATGTTGTGCTGTTGGTAAGTCTGATCACTCACCCAAACATCCGAAAGTACTGACCGGCGAAAATTCAGCATCGACGCCAACTCGTATGCGAGTGATTTGCAGATATTGTCGCGAAAAAAAGCTCACCTGCGGGATGGTAAGTCTCCGTCTGCAATATATCGCTACGAAGTCTTTCTGATCACTCGTTAGATGTTGAGGCACTACTATGATATCTCCAGCAACCTTATCAAGGAGCATGACGCCTTTTGGGCGCGGCTTGAGAGCCAGAAGCCAATTTTCAAACATGATCTCACTGAAGCCATGGACGCTTTCAGAAGGACCGTCCCAGCTGTATCCGTCTTAGACACCCACCTGCGTGAAATAAGGCGTGCGGAACGTCAGAATCGTCAAAAGAGGGCCATGCAGGGCAAAAATACTCGGCCTGTAATCACGGAAGGCGCTACGACGAGAGTTGCCAATCTTGAGCGCGGGAAGGCAACCACTCAGGTCCTGCAAGTTCAGGATGGCACGGCGAGTTTGGAGAGCGTGGCCAGAATGGTGATTGAGAATACCTCTGTCCTTCGGGATGTACTTGCTCAACTGAAATTGGTGAGCATTCAAACTTCCAGCGCACACTCGCACAACTTCCCTAATGCACTGGTAGCAGAATCATCAAGCAGACCAGATTGAAATTCCTTCGACCCGGCCATCTTTTTATAGGAAACCCTGCTGCCAAACTCCCCACGTTGCGGATATAAGACCATCCGTTCCCTTGCGGACCGACTCCCATGACTTGGTCGACTCTTTCCCTTCTCAGAAGCTCCCGGCACGAACAATCCAAGCACTGAACACGCAACATAGTGCTGCAGCTTTCGCGCCAGCCATCAAGCGTCTCTGGGTCAATGAGAAAACCAACCAACCCACCAGCGCTTCTGCTACACAGATGAAGGCAGCACATCGCCATTCTATCACGTCGTCCCCTACTCAGAAGGCTCTGACACTTGCGTCTAAACGCTCCGATGCAAATTCTGCTGCCAAGGTACCATCCTCTGTTCCCGGCCATCAAAAGAACCTAAGGCATGGCGTAAATCCAACCGGTATTGTGAAGGATACATCAGTCTCAGGTCCCAAGAACGTACAATCGTTCACCCACGAGGCTCCCCCGATATCCATTACACGTCATTATTTCCCCCAGAAGGCTTCATTTAAACCGCGCCGAGTCTTTCTATGTTCTGCCTCACCCAAAGATTATGTTGGTCCGACAAACTCTGACCACTCACTCGTCCCCCGGACTTCCAAGGACCTTACCGTTTTCTCAGCCTCTGAGCATCCAGGTCCTCCCCCAGTTGAGGGACGCTCTTTCATCCCTAAGGAGTATCCTATAACTCTGCCTGTTCTGAGGCATCCAGCTATTTCAGTATCGAAAGACTCCGTTACTCTTCCGTCCCTTCAGGATCTCCTTATTCCCCCATTGTCGCTGCAAATAGCTACTTCCCCGCCAAGCGAGCATTCACTGGCTCGGGTCCCGGAGCCTCCAGCCCCGTCCGTCATCAACCCAAAGTCACAGAATCTCTTCGCCCCTCTCCAGAGTCTCACCACAGTCCACCAGAGCCCAGGAGACGCCACTCAAGAAAGGCATACTCCGCCGACACCGCCGCGCCATTCCTTTGCTAGCTTCCAGCATCGTCAGAAAAATGACACGCCTCCAGCCTCGCAAAGACTTACACGTGGAATCAAGCGTGCTTTTCGCTCCTCTGACAGCATCATAGCCGCCCAACGGGTACTCCCATCGACTTCTAAGCGTCTGCGGCGCTCTTCCTCTCAGGTTGTAGCTGCTGGGCAGATCGACACTCTGGCGATCAATCGTCTGAGTCGTTCCTCCACCCGCCGTGTTAAAGCTCAAACGCAACCAGTTGATTGCATTGAGGTCATAAATTCCGGGGAGCTTTCCTCGCCCTCTCTCAAGCGCCTACGCCGTTCTGCTATTTGACACTCCCAAATTCTGGCACCCAATCTATTTCAGTCTGTTTCCTCAGTTTAGTTAAATATAAGCTGCATTTGATTTCGCATATATTCTACTAACTACCTATGTGAATTATTATTGCTAATGAAAAACCACAAAAGACAGCATTAAAGACATGAAAGGTCATAGAAATGTGACAAAAGTCAATGTCCACTAACTAAGCCATAATCCCTTGGGCTAGAAGATACTTGCTGGGAATAGATATTACTCTTTGAGTTTGCTTCAGCTCTGCCTGTCCAGTTTTGAGACGTCGTGTGTTGATTACATGATCCCCGGCCTTACCTCCAAACACTTTGTTAAATGTACTCCGCGCGTACAGCAAATACTCTTGCGAGCCTGATTTACGAGCAAGTATGTAACTAAGTTTGTCTCCCTGGCTGCTTGCGACCACGTTGATTCTCATTTCGAATACTTCACTGCCTTTCAAGTCCGCACCATCTTCGGAGTCTAAGTTCAAGCCGCCATTCGATTTGAAAGTCGATTTCACAGTAGGATATAAAGATCCCAGGATGAGATATACACGCTCTTCATCTGGATATATCTTGTTCATCCCTGGGAGAGCCACTGCCAGATAGATGTTCCGCACTATAAACAGAATTCTTCCCTTCACAGGGACCTTTTTCTTCTTTTGAGGGTCGGGATCCGAACGAGTGTTATTGTGTCAAAGTCCGGGGCTTTTTTGCGGGGAGGTAACGGGCCTAGATGATACTTTTTCCGTTCAGCCCGGGAAGGAGGCATGCGAACTTGTCGTCTAGGTTGGTATTTTCCTCATGCTCAGTGAAGCCGTCATCTGTACTCAAGCTTCCTTCTTGCTCACCATCTGTAGACTGATTCCCTTGATCATCGTTAATATCTTGGCTCTCTAAGACTCTCGAAGTGTAGTAATGATCGTCTCCCATTATAACGTCGCTGTCATCTTTTCGTGATTTGTTTTTGTTCTCCCATCTCTTCCTCTTATCATTTTTCTTTATTTTTTCCTTTGGGGCTTCTTCTTCACTGAGTTCTTCTTCAGATCTATCCTGCTCTTCGTCTTGGCTTTCATCACTTGCCTCTAGGTCTTCATCTTCCTCTTGTCGAATCATGTTCTTATACTTCTTCTTCTTCTTTTTACTTGACCCTTGGTTTCTTTCGTTATCTTTCTGTGTGTTATCATCGTCACTTTCGTTCTCTCCATTCTCGTCAAACTCATAAGGACCCGTTTCCAGCTTCTCATTAGCATCTTTACATGCAAGAAGCCAATCTACATAAATAGTAGAAAATCCATTGTCCTTTGCATCTTTGAACTTTGTTGATGTAGTTGATATGTCTTCAGTTACTAAGAAGTAACATTCTTCATCTGGTTTGACTTTTTTTAACTCTTTCTTTGAGAAGTCCTTCAAGACTCTAGCGTGAAGCTTTTTGGCAATGCCTTGCAGCTGTTTCTGGTTATACTTTTTATGAGTTCCAGCAAATACTAAGCAGTAGCCTCTGAGCATTGTTGCTGATTCTGGTCGAAGTGAGTTAAGTTGAGTTGATAGAAGATGAGTTGATAGTACTGCTATCTTTACTGGGAGTAATAGCTTTATATAGACGAATGCTTGATGAGTAACAAGGGTAGGGTTTAAATAAGTTTTTTTAAAAATCAACATTTAGTTACGGGTTTGCATTTGTTCTTTTATGTCATACAATGGCCCTTGGATCTGAAATTCTGTTCTATTTGCAATCTATCAGCTCTATAACACACTGAACATGCCCAAGGGCCGATAAAATGGGATCCCAGCCAATACTATCTGATAGCAGGACTTCTTCTAAAATCAGCCTTCGTAAACGGGTGTGTCTCTTGATGAAGCCGATAAACACCGGTTTTGATACCCAAAACCCAAAAAACCTCGCACTCCGAAGCTCAGGGTAGTGAATAGCTTCAAGAGGGAGATCTAGGCCAAGATGACGGTATGGAGCCATTGACAACGTGTTGAGATTCGGAAATGACTTCATAAAGTCAGCAAATAACTGAGTCTTCGAGTCCAAGAGGGATAGGGCGCTAATTTTAAGCTCCTTGACTCCCTCAAGCCTACACGGAGGCGGAAAGTCAGCTAACTTGCTTTCGATGTGTAATGAACGGATGCGATTAAAGTCCGGTAAAATGCAAAATAGCCTCTCAACCAAATTGCCAACTGAGTCGAAAACAGTTGGTGACATACGGATCCTATGACGCAGTTCGGAAAGTTTGGTTCTCCCAAGTCTTCCAAGTCTTTTGTGGATCAGAGACGAGATAGTGATCTGCTCTAATTGTGGCATACACGATAGGATTCTTTCAAGTTGCACCTGGTCATGCCCGTTATCGCGCAAGCGCTCTTCGTTGATGAAATTATAGTACGCCTCGAAAGCTTGTTGTGCCAGCTCGTCACTGGCGGCACGTTTGTCATGGGTCGAAAAGATGCTGTGATGCGCATCGGTGACTTGCAGAGGGTGGGTTTCCCAGTCATCACGGGCACATGCCGGCCATGTACCGTGGTATATCGAGAGGTGGCGAGTAGGAAAGGCCCCAGGGCTGACAAGTTGTTCGAATTCTGAAAGACACGACGTGGTGTTCAAGGTAGCGATATGCTGGAAGACAAGTCGGTGGCAACCAGACGATATTCGGCGGTCAATAAGTGAGAAATTAAGAAGGTCGGCAAAGGGCAGGTTGGAGGCGATCTCCTCAATAATTTCAATTGGGGTGCTGTTCATGTTGAAGATTGGTTGGTAGTGGAGTGATTGGCAGTGGAGTGATTGGCAGTGGAGTGATTGGCAGTGGATGATTGGCAGTGATTCAAAGCATCGGTTAACGTATTGTGGAGGGTGCTAAATATTAATCGGCCAGACGCGCCTGGCACACGCATGGCCTCGAGTTTTTAAAAAACTACAATTAAATTTTGACCGAGTCGCCTGAAGGGCGCTTACCAGGTGGCGCGTAGACTGAGCTGCGAAGCATGCATAAGCGCTAACACCATGGGGTCGGGTCGGCTGCAACTTGGGCGCAATTCCTGTAGAATTGATCTATTTGCACACCAGAAGAGAAGGGAAGCTCAGAAATTCCTTATGATTTGCTACTCCTAGAAATCTATCTGACTTAGATGAACAATCCTGCGCCAAGAAAGTTGAGCAATATGGCTGTCCCTAGTGAAGAACCGCTGTATAAGGCACTCTGTCCAACTTGTATTTCGAGCCCCGACCCCTCAACGTGTGATTTCACCATGCCAATAACCGTGACCTGAGACACGGCGATAACCAGTGGGACGCACATGGCGACGAACAACAGGATCCTTCCCCACAGGCGTAAAACCTGCTTTACCCACAAAACAATGATATATAAAACTACCACGAAGCTTACGAAGACAAGATCAGAAATAATCATAGTGTCAAAGTTGACAATCTTAATCAAGTTCAGTGCTTCATTCAAAGGGGCGAATTCAAGTCCACCAATTACGCTTCCCACTGTTTCAGGAACGTCGTGTGTATTAAAGCATTGCCTCGTGAGATCTTGATAGCCGAAGCACGCCTCCTGAAATCCGAGACTAAAGTTTGCTGGCAGTCCAACGCTATAACTGCCAAAAAGGCGAAAGTTTGTGCCGTTTAACTGCTCCTTGTAAGAAAAAATCACCAAGTATGCTGCAAACGTACCTGCACTGTGATGATGCCACTACTTCGAAGATAGTCGTCCTTCTGAAGGGCAGTGCCTAGCCCTAAGTGAATTCCGAGAGCCAACAGAGCAGCAATGGAAAGGAAAAACCTGATGTTCATTATTTTAAGAGAATCTAAAAGTCTTTCGGGATATCAGAGGAGTAAAGGGATACTGTAAGTAGGTTTTATATAGATTTGCTTAAGCGCCTGAGCTCGAGACAAACATTGAAATTGAAATTTAAGTTACGGGATCCTAGAAATGAAATATTGGGTCGCAAGGCTGATACAAACACCACTGCTTCCTTCCTATTTAAAGAGACCAGCCCTCCTTCCATATCACTGCTATTGACTCATCACATCCAGTAAAAACTAACATGGCTCCAGGATACACGAGCTGCTTTGTCGTACCAGAAGGACTTGCTAATGGCCTTGACATCAACGACAAGATGGACATAGATGAGTTGCCATACGAGGCGATGGACATAGATGTCGAAACTCCCTTAGATGTCATTCCCCACGCTTATGAGAGCAATGCCACTCGCCACAGCTATGAGAGTAATCCTGATATTGCAGCTGATGCGATAAAAGGTGCGATGCCGGTCAAAGGCTTAAAGCCGGACCGACGATCCGTTGCTCGACAGAATCCTGTCGGCCGTCCCCTAACTTACCCTAGACCCAGAACGAAAAGGTGCAAGTCGCTCCTCATGCCCGACGGCATTCTGAAAGCGCCACCATGGAGTAAAACTGTGCGAAACTTGCTCAGCCGAAGCCCGAGAACAATCGACAGTAGTGCTTGGGTCGACGTGCGCCACTGCTGGCGTCGCATACTCCAGAACTCCGTCATGACTGGCGACATCTGCCAGGTCCAGGCTGCCTTAAGATTCGTAGATGATATTGCAGACACGTGTGAAATGTATTGGTTATCGAGGGGCGCTTATTTGCATCTAACGAGAATGCTAGCATATCTTAGCAGCACTGTTAAAGCAGACCGGGAAAGTGGCCGGGTGCATCCTGCGGTTGGGAGGGGAAACACTAGCCTCGCACTGGATGTTTACTGCCAGTCACAGTCCTCCGAATCGGACCAAGAAGCACTGAAGCGAGCCAAACGACGGTTGCGCATAGCCAGACGATGGACCGATCTCACCGGAGGATCCCTTCTCCTGGTGTTTGCATACTCCGACAAAGCAGACACGGTGATGTATTCATGCACGAGCCCCGAACTTACGGAGATGCTGACATCGTGTACAGTCGAAACTTTGCCGTCACAAATCGGACACTGAGGAACGTAGCAAGTAACTCGTTTGCACTGTTCCCTCCAGAATTGACTAAAGCGTCCTGCGAGCTGATGCATCTCAGCGATCAGGCTGTCCGAGGTTTGCTTACGGAATCACAGGTTGATTGTGCATTTCTGAAGTTGCAATCAGTCCTGTCACAAGCAGGGTTGTTACAAAACGCCGACTGGTGCAACGGCATTTCGTGAGCATGTCGGGTTTAATGTGTACATTAATCAAACCTGTGAGAATACCCGGGTGTTTTGGGGATGTGTTTTAGAGGATGTGTTTTAGAGGATGTGTTTTAGAGGATGTGTTTTGTGGCTGTTAGGAACGTAAACAGCCGGCGCTGGCAGCACTGTTGGGGGGGTTATATAGGTGGGGAAGTGGGCTGGAGGATGTGGTTTAGGGGATGTAATTTGGGGATGCTCCTGAAAGATGGTGTTCGGGGATGTGGTTTCGGGGATGTGGTTTCGGGGATGTGGTTCCGGGGATGTGGT
The DNA here is from genome assembly GCA_020466075.1 of Colletotrichum coccodes. Classification (NCBI taxonomy): domain Eukaryota; kingdom Fungi; phylum Ascomycota; class Sordariomycetes; order Glomerellales; family Glomerellaceae; genus Colletotrichum; species Colletotrichum coccodes. The sequence continues at coordinate 15,384 of JAIMZG010000804.1, forward strand.
TTTTGTCCTTTGACGCAAGTCAAATGCAATCACGTAATAGATTACTTAATCAATCACTGCGCAGCCCGTAACAGCTACTGGGCCAAACATCACTTTGCATGCTACGATCAATCACCTTTCGTTTCAGTTGGTGCAATCCTTATCACTGTAGTACAGTGTAGGCTGTTGTGACCATCGTGGAGGCCACAGTGGTCGCTGTGACTTTAGTGGATGGGGCACTATGACTCTAGTAGGTTATAAACTGCCTAGGCTTGAGGTTTTCGCAGGATATGTGTGGTGGTCTTAATAACCGCCGTGGCATCTATCAGACCAGTGGCAGAGTGAGATTTAAGGCTAGGGCGTCGTCACAGGTCAAGGCAGCCCCAAAGCCCAGCTAGAGTCGGCCAATTTTAGCAACCTGCATCTAGAATTCATATATGTATACAAGTGAGAGATGTGATGGAAGGGGTTTGGAATTTGACTCTGATGCCTCTGCAGATGTAAACCGTCAACCGTGCTGTGGCTACAGCCTGGAACGAACCCCAGCTAGAACCACCGGAGGGACAAGACATGCATACATGCAGGAATGCGGCACGAGCCGAATCACGGAACGGAAGAACTAAGAAAAGTCACGTGATGGATCAGTCAAGACCATTAGTGATCCAACTGATCCAACACTAAGGATCAGTAATCACCCCAACTGATCCAACACTAAGGATCAGTAATCACCCCAACTGATCTAACACTGAGGATCAATACGAAACACAAACTGATCCAGGAAACCACACATGGATATAAGGAACGGGTTTCAGGAAAACTAGAAAAATACTTCCATAGTTCTTTAGTAATTAACTTGTGATATTTCCTTTTATATACCTGATAATAGTAAAGCCTATTTTATTAAGTATACAATTGATCACCGTCTACTCTAGCCAACAAGATTACCAGCAACTACACAAACAAGCCAGCAGACCTACCGTACTGTTTAAGAGTATCAACCTCAGCAACCTATTAGCAAAAAACACCACTGTCAAATATCTAACCGTAACATGCGACGTGGCTGTAAACAACTTGAAAACTAGTTTCTATTACATAACACCTGTTTGTAAACCAGTTAGGCAGCGATAACGAAACATTCTACCTGCTACTAGGAAACTGCGTACTATTCAATACGCTCACCAGCGTTGAAAAGACACCGAAAACACTTACAACCTCTCTTCCAGCGAGAGGTTGGTGAAAAAGTCACAGAAAATTTCGCAAATTGCGTCTTCCTTTTTGCATGTATGCAGGTCGTTGGTCCCGTTCATTTCGCCGCTGTCACTCTCATCTCCTTCCTCAACAATTATCCAGTCCGTGATATCCAAATCACATTACGGTGTAACGCCAAATCGCCTCCGCTTCTTGTCAAAGATCAAACCTTTGCCTGAGGCGGCCAAGCGACTACCGAGCCAAAGACATCTCTCTGCACGCTGCCTCTCCGTTTCCGGTGTCTCCACGAGATCTACTGAAACCTCGCTAGCTGAGCTGAACCAGTCGCAGGGATAGTAGTTGTTGACCCAAACAAAGCCTCGCTGCGCGTAGTCCTCTCGAAGTGGCGAGTCCTTCTTCGGAAAGTCCTGGTCCCCAAACTCAAGCGGCTCTGTGGACTCAACGAGTTTGTTCAACGTCATTGTTAGTAACTGCCAAGGAAGCTGTTCTCCCAAGAAGCTCATAGCAACGGGGCTTTCTGATATCCAAAGGATAAAGCAAAGTGTGATGTGGAGATAGGGGAGCATGAAGGACGTTTCGGGGTTGCTCAGTACGCGTTTGTGGGTCTGAATCGCCAGGGTCGTGGCCGCGAGAAAGCTATTGGTGATTCCAGCCAATACATCGCCGCTCTGATTGGTATTCTTCATAGCTTTGAGGAGAACATTTGACTCGCTTCCAAACTCGAGCATGGCGCAACTGATGAGGATACCAATGTAGCAGCTCCGCTGACCCCAGTCGTGAGCCGATTGTCCAACCGCATCCAGGCAGTGTAGAAAGTGTGTGGTGGGAATGACTTGCTGACACTCAGCGTGGCGCAGGAAAAGCTTTGCAGTGATGCGAACGATCTCGGTGTCGACATCAACATCCTGAAACTGTATCGCACGGCCTTCCAGAGTAAGGCTAAACAGCTTGGTGAGATGATCCCTAGAGTTTCGACTTGGAATAGATACGCAGAGTGACTTGACATAGTAGAATATCTGCTGAAGGCCGTTTTCGTTTCCTTCTAGAAGTGCGAGATCACGGTATAGACTTCCTTTCCTAGGCGCCTGATCAGAGGCTCGGAGATACCAGTTCCGGCTGACCGACTTTCCGAAGAGGATGTGATCAAGACCCAGCTCTTCGATTGCCCAGCTATTTAAAGTAAGTCTTCAGCTAAAAGCAAAAGCTTGAGCAGGCTAACCTACCGGTAGCGGCCTAAATGGGCCAAGCATACAGCCCAATATTGCGAGAAGTCATAAACTGTTTCGTAGATATGAGACATGGTCTTAAATGCCTTGAAGAGGAAACCAATCATGACTTCGCGGGTCGCTGGGAGTTTCTTTCTTAGAGTTCGGAGAAGCCTTCGAATCCCACAATGCCACAATCTTTTCGGAATCTTATGTTCGAATGGTAGTTGACGCAGAGCCTGGGTTGCAGAGGGGTGTTGGGATAGTTGCATGAAGTCGTAATACTCGCCGATAAGAGTGATGTGCAAGTCTACCAGTGCATTTTGCTGAAGGAGGCTGAGATGGCCACTTGGCGGCATCCTCTCCTTCCAAGCCTCGTTACATTTAGCCTCTAACGCGATAATATTCGCGTAGGCATCGTTGGACTCTTCCTCAAGTTGTTTGTAGCCGACTGGCTTGGTCTCGGGCTGTTTGACTATCGTCGACGTTGTACCGGTATCTGCTTCCCAAGACGAGAAAGACTTGATGACGATATCAGACGATGGAGTGGACGTTTGTCCCGATTCAGAAGGCGGGATGGAGTTGGCTTCGACATCAAGCGGTATAATGGAATCGGAACTTGACTTCAGAGGCAGAACCTCGTTAGATTTCTCGATAGCGGATTGTAAAGGCGATGGGGATCGATGAAATAGTCGGTATTCCGTCAATTCGAGCTCATGTCGAGGGGCCTGTCCTGTCTCGGGGTCTTCTAAGCTGGAGAAGCAATTGTCAGCTGTGTCCTCATCAAGTAGAATCTTGACCTTACAGAATCCATGTTGCTTCGATGACCAAGTTCAGTTCTTGATCCGTGAAAGAGTGGGAGCGGACGTGGCTTTCAACCTCCGCTTTGCAGCTTACTCGCAATTCTGCGAAGCATTGTCTACATTGACCTTCAAACATAGTTGGACTTGATTCCACAAACATGATCAGAGTATATCTGGGAAGAAGGGAGATGCGGTGGTGGACCACCTTTTATCATTGTGCGATGTGGTAAGGCAACCCGTCACTTGGTGTTAGGCTACACCAGGCAACCAACGCCAGCATGCAGGCCTTGTCTCGTTGGGTGGTAATATACTTGGAAAAGTAAGGCATCTAACTTCAATTCAAGCTGTGGCTTTCAATTCAACCCAGTAATTGGCTTTACAAGCTCTCGTAGTTTCACAAGGGTGGATGCAAAGCACAGATACTACCTCTGGATCTCCGAGGCAGCGGCTTATGACCATGAATATAAAAGGACATATTGCGGTCCGCAATTAGCATGGTTCGCCATAACTTTCATCCTCAAGCCTGTCAATTAGGACTTATTCACCCAACATGAGCCAAACGCCAGAAGCGATTTCCGTAAACACTGAAGCGAATGGCGATAAGAAAATCATCAAACGCGAGCTCACATATGAGGAATATCGTGATTGCAGGTCTGTCCAAAGGCTGGAATATATTTGCAACGAATTCATCATGATGGGATTTGTTGTAGTCATAGAATACAAGAACTCGAGATATCTTACTTTCGAGGTATCTGGCGGTGACGCCAAGGTCAATAGGGAGTTCTGGGAGAAGCACGTCCGCTACCGTCACGAATATCCAGCGTAAGTAAAACACTTCCCTTTGATTATCTGACTCGTAAGTGACTAAATCAGCTCAAGTGATAGCGGACACTCGGATAAAAATGAGGCTGAGCCGCTCAAATAACACCCGGAACGAAGAACAGACAGAGGAATATTGAGGTCGGACTTTCGATATCTCATTTCAGGGGGATGGGAGCCGTCAGGACAGTGGTCTATTCCAGGTTTTGTCGCGTCGGTGATTTGAAGCTCATTTTCAGGCGTGGCGCCCGGGCTCTGCTCCCCTGCTGCTACAGCACCATCGTCACCCTATGTAAGAGCTTGCGGTTTTGTTTTGAAGTAACAGGCTCTGTGTGTATTGATCCTCAATTCCCTCAAATTGATTCAACTCTCCTAAGACTAGATCGGGCCTCTTTCCCCCCCCTTTTCCGCGCCATCTGCAGGCTGCGGTTGTGCAGGTCATTCGGGTTGAGCAGCACTCCCTAGTTGGCCATCTTGCGGCGCGTCCCGAGACCTCTGATTATTGCTGTCTTGTGAAAGATGCTTGTAGCAGTTTTCGCATAAGACTTTTTCATCCCGCAGAATTCTCTGAATTGCATGGAGCTTCCTTTGGCCTTGGTCAGCCACTGTAAACTGTAAATATACTTCACGTACTGTTGAGGGTCGCTAGTTTCAGGTCTTCTAGGCTTTGTAAAGACACAATAAAGAGCCTTTTTAGAACAGCTTTCACATTTTTCGCCATCTTCAGAGACGCCACTACATCTCGTCTAGATCGTAGGAAGTCAGCTTCTTAAAGCAATACACAATACATACTTACAAACTGACCTTTAGGGTTCTACAAGCGTCACAAGCGTTTTTTATTCTCAACCTTGGGGTGGCTGAATTGGCGTTCAGGGTAGAGGACTCTGACTGACTTCCTTGTACAGCTACATTATACACAGGCCAGCCACTCTGTGAATAATGGTTAACGGGGGGTATGAAGAGCTGAGAGAACGGTGGAAGAGGGTTCATAATCGCAGTCCTAAGGATTACAGAGCATAGTAACGGCAAGTTGGGTGGCTGCCAGAACGGCTTTTATACATATCTGAAGTCACAGCGGCATAGGGCCTCTAGCTGTTGAAAGTAGGTACTCCTCAACGTCAGACTATGCCTAACCCACAATCACACTTTCCACCTTTGAGTCTCTGTCGATGACACTGTCTGCAGCCAAGAAAGACAGCCTGTACACTAGCATCCCTGTCCCAGTCTTTGGGCCTGTCGTTAAACTCGATGGCACCATATTGTGGAGATGGTTTGGGGTTGACGAGATGGCTTCTTTCAGTCGCGTTGCGGACCTCCTGCACAGGTCTGGCTTGATGGGCGATGCAGCTTGCGCCATCAGCTTTGCCACAGGGCCACACTAACGATGAATGACTGGCGGTTTTGAGGCTGGCCCACAAGGTTAGCAGTCCACACATGGCCTCATTTCTCCTGATCTTCCAGCCTGCCTCCTCCTTGGGTGTTTTCTTCGTTGACGCATCACGGGCCCGCGGGGCTTCGGCCTCGTCATGGGCTGCTGGAGCCTCAGATAGCGGCTCCGTCTTTCGGAACGCCACGCCTATAATCTTCATTGCTTTGGTGCGGCTCTGTATTTCCTTCATGAACGTGGCCTCGATAGAGACCAGCTGGTGAAGCAGTCGGTTTGTTAACGTCTTATCCAGTCCGCGGTTCCAGCAGACGAATACGGCACAGCAGGCAACACGCAACACTTTCCACAGCCCCAACATGGCAGCCAATCGCGACAGCGCCTTCAGGTATTCATGCCGTTTGCTCTCTTCGTCCGGGTGTCCCGCCTTTCTGTCCGGTGTCAGCTGGCAGAGCAAGAGAGGTAAGACCACTGCATACAATGCTTTATCCCGTTCGAATTTCCTCAATTGCATTTCCCGGACGACAGGCGAGAAAACAAAGTACCAGATTCCCCATATGGCGAACATGGCGGGTATGGCAAGCAGCGAGTATCTCGTCTTCGGAAGCGCCGATGCGACAGTGACGGCAACCGACGGAAGCTTGACGATCCAGACTTTGAAGACAGCACTCAAAGAATCTGATTTTGAAATCAAATCTCTTTCGTCGTCATCGGGGTGTCCAGACAAGATGCTGGACACAAACTCTGAAAGAAGTGGCTCTTGGAAGGAGAAGAGGGTATCCTGGATGTCTTCCATGACCTGTAACACGATGGTCTTCAGTAGGTCTGAGCGGTCGGCCGGCAAGAATGGGTCTAACCGGGGGACTAGAAAGACAGGTAAGAAATTGAGAGCCAGTGTGAACTGGAAGAGGACGGCATAGACCACGATTGGGTTGCCAGGAAGGCAAATGGCTCGAGTCGCCCTGCTCATATTTTCGCTTGCGTTCTAGTCGCGTTGGCACACCATCAATTCCCTGGAATTGCCGGCTTCCTTATACCACCTTCTAGGGAGAGTGCACTCAGGCTCGAGTCCAGACCGCCGGGCTGGTTTCTCGAGGAAGCATGCATTCGGCCATTCTTGATGCTCCTGCATGCGCTCAGCTCTGTCGTTGCGCGGCACTACTGTAGCTCAATTATCAGCATTGTGAATGGACTGTAGCGGCCATGTCAGCTACTCGAGATGCCGACCAATCCAGCACTAATACATTCTTGCTGCAACGCACAAATCGGACCGAAAGGGGCTACACCTGCACGTATTATCGGTGGGATGATAATTGCTTATCCCGCGCGGCACGACCCCTCCTGACCCTAGAGGTACCCGAAACTTCCAGACTAGCAAGCACTGGGCGAGTGGATACACTGTCTCATGGCTTCCGCAGCCCAACAAAGCCAACCACCTACTCATCTCCCTGGAAAGCTCCGTCCTCCGCCAGAAACCATTCTTGTACCTGTCACATAACTAAACGTGGGGCACAGGTTACTGCCTGCAAAGCTGGCGCTAGTGCTATACCACACAGTAACAGCGGCCGCGTTTCATCGATTTCGACCGTCACTGCGGCCGTTCAACTGGAACTTGCCCTCTAGGAATTCATTCCAGCTTGCTATCGCGTTACGACGCCGAGTGCTGCTTGTTGTTTCGGGTCTATGCCCTCGGTCGAGCTTCGGCCGGCTGTCAACACGTCATTCAAGATGGTCCTTGGACACAGTAACGTACCATACACAGTCAGCGCACCGGGAACTCGGGATGTATACCATTTCTGAACAATTAATCCCATCCTGAAACCGGTTAACGCAATTAAACTTGTCCATGGTTTTCTAAACAGGCATTTTAGTGATAAAAGTAAATCTAATCTCGTACCCGTTCCAAGGGGAGCTGTTTGGGCGACCATGTTATATATGATGATCTGGCAACCGAGCCTACCTTGGGGAATTTGGGTTTAGCCCTGCAAAATATCAAGAGCACAGCCCAGCTCATCCCTTTTGAAACAGGACTCGGAAGGAATGAGATACGTGCCGAAAGCCGCTGTGTTGTGATGTTCCCCGAGCTTCTCGAACGAGGCCTTGTCATGTCTCCCTCGAACTAGTATTATGGTGGAAGCGCGAAGTATGCGGCTTCGACTGCATGGCAAAAACCAAAATGCATGATGCGTTGGCTGGAACTGGAGAAGTGATACGCCCTTCCAAGTTTGTGGCACTTTCCACATGTCACGGACGGCGACACTTCCTCTACTCCGGGAATAACGCTCTCCACATCAAACAGAATCGCTTTTCCTTTCTCAGTTGAACTCTTTCGGTCAGCTTCTGAGATCGACTGAAGCGACGAGATATGGTTTAGAAGAGCGAAAGTCTCGAAGAATAGCCAAGTGAGGTAGTTTTCAGAGACCACATAGATCCCCCTATTGTATTGTCAGCCTCCCATCAGCTTTTTACAGATCTCGGCCATTCTCTAAATACCTCATCGCATCAAATAAGCGTCGTAACTGGTCAAGCTTCGTGCTGATCTCGCGAACGTCTAGCTCTTGCGGCTTCAAGCTCCGGTTGGTAAAATCCAAGAGACTAGCCCCCCACAGACCGAGGTCTTTGCGGCTGAAATCCCCCGTGCTAGTTTCAGGAATTGATACTCCGAAGTCACTCGACCTGTCCGCAAGTGCGAATGCAATCCTAGAGAGTCCTTCCTGATCGGCAGGTACGCCTGACGGTTCTAGATCGAGAATGTCGCAAAGGTTATCGAACGACAACTGGTCGTTCTGGGCGTTGAGAAACAGCTGTGGAGCGACAGTGTCCCAGGATGGACGTTGGGAACGTATCATCGCAATGGTTACGTTCACGTCTGCCCCGGATGACTGTGTGATCCCTAGACCGAGAAATTTTTCGTAGTAATGGCAGAGAACAGAAGTCTCGGATACCATGATGAACTTGGCTTGTTGATGACGACTTTGCTTGGGGCGTGGATAAATGCTGAAACGTTGAGTATGGCAGAGAATCTGTAGCTAGCACTAGTCGAAATTATATGGCCGGAGTTGAGAGTGGCGTCAAAAGATCATTAATAAATTGAACCTCTGGGTAAAGTGTATCAATTATACGGAACCAAGGTAAATAGTGACTAGGGGATACAGCGTGCTGAGCTCCTTCAGCCTGGGCAGCTCTTGGCAGAGGAATCATCCCACTGCTGATCCACGCCAGGGTTCACCACATATGCCCCATTCTTTCATCAAGAGCAACATCTGAAATGAAATAGCTCACTGTCCACATGAAGCCTGGCAGACAGATACATATTTACTGCCTCGATTTCAGACTTCCTTATGCCTTGTAATCAGATGCTCCCAATTTACCGGAGGGTTAACTTTGGTACAGCCCTTACATTTAGCTTTCTCGTCGCGATTATCTGCAACTTCAAGTGGACAACGCTTTTGGGTTCGCGCGTATTGGTAGCACCACTCAGAGACACCAAAATAATAATGCCCACACGTGTAATCTTGTCTGTACCATTTGCACATGGTGGGCGGATTATTGAAAGTTAACTAGAAAAGTCAGACCTGTTAATAAGCAGCAATGAACCAGTATTGAAGTCTTAACCTGACCTTTTTTGACCGCAACACAAGTCGATTTGTGATTTAGTGATATTATACAGCACAGCAATCTCGATGGCTTCCTTCACGCAATGTCAGATCTTATATGCCCCTACCGCATCATGCATCAATACTGCTTGTTCCTCATCTTGTACTCTGTAGTTACTTCCACCACGTGGGTTGTTTTGTCTCAGAGTCTGCTTATCTGACTGCATCTCGTTGTTCTTGCCATTGAGGAACAACTGTAGAGCGGCGGTGCCTACGACCGGGGTTGAGAGTGGCGTTAGGAGTCGATTGATGGAGTGAATCTTTGAGAATATTAAAATGACTTATACGAATCCAAACAAGGGATGGCGAGAAAGTCGACAGCGGCCCAGAAACGCCACTTTAGAGGGCGGTTGTGAGGGGTGGAGATAAAACTTTGACATTGACTCTTGGCATGGGATAATTCCATCGTTCTTGATAGGCTGGGTTCCCTCGAGGCTGGATCGGGGCATTTGGATCTCAGCACATCGCCGATGTTTAGCCCTTGGAGCGGGTTTCAACTCCAGAGGGATATCGGCATATCCGCGACAGCCACTCGTGTTAACACTTGAAGCACGGTCTAGCGGTGCTGTTTTACCACTTCCAGCTAATTTTGATGATTTTAGAAGGAACTCGCGTCTTACTGCAGTGCCCCACGCGCATGAACCATGCCGGCCCCGGGTATTGGATGGACATGTGGATCTGAATTCCTCGATTATCATGCCTATAGACTGCTGGCCGTCCGAGTCAAGATCTCGCTTGTTACGACGAACACTCACCCTGTTTCTCTGGTGCCGCAGTAGTTCGTATTCGTGGGCTTGGAAACGTTGTTATGTTGCCGTTGGCATGGTCAATGTGGAAGGGCGCCTGGCTTCCATCGCCATGCAAGTCATGAACTTCTCGGACCCCCCTGTTGACCCTCTCTCTCATCAGCTTGCTAGCGATTGTCAAGCTCGTATCCTTGCTCAGTGAGATTGCGGTCACTGGCAAATCATTCTAACCTGGTAGATGAGCCTTGGCGGGGTCGTATGCAGCGTTGGATATGTCGAAGACGATCCAGACCCGCATAGGCCCACTCTCTCTGACGAGCATCGTGTCTGCATCCGCAAATGTGGAGCTATGTTATTCGACTTGAAAAGGTCAACTGCCACTTTGACTATCTCGTTGTTGTGCTCCCACGCCCGAGACGAGTGAGGACTCTTTTTCGATACGGAAACAAAGATACGCTTGGCAGTCTGGTCGCCGCATCGTTCAGTCATTGCAGGAAAGTTGGAAATGTTTTGGAAATGTGTTGATAGAAGAACAGATGCAACAGTAATTCCCAGTCTGAGTATAGATTAGCTCCGAGCTAAACAAAGAGCCAATGTGTCACGAGCAGTTCAGGAGAGCCAACTGCGCCACAAAGCAGAAGCGTTACACGGATTCGTCTTGTGAGCCCCCTCTTGCATTCCACTATCCAACGTCTGCGAACCATTGGTCCGAAATGTCATCTGCCCCTCTGTTTCGGGAGGTGATTTGGGCGACTTCGGCGGCTTGGGCGGCTTGGGCGGCGCCGAGGGTTCTTCTGAACCAGTAGAGTACGAAACCTCTCAAGACCAAGGATGATCCAAATGCAATCTGTTTTCCCCGTCAGTTGCCTGCCAGTTTCAGCATCCAGGGTGTACTCACTAAGTAACAGGTCACGATCTCAACTGGGAGAAACGCACAGCCTGGGATGGTGATGTAGAAAATGCAGCAAAAATACAACACAAAACTTTCCATTATGGTCTTCAATACCAAAATTGACCAGATACCATTGGCAGTCACAACTACCAGACTCGCTAGTGTTATAGCCCGAGATGGCTCATGCTTGTTTGCCAAGTAGGCACCCCCCACAAGCATCACACCTGAGATGACAGTTGGCGCCCATGCAACTGTCCTCCACGCAGACTCGTTCATAAACCACTTTTTAATCGGCAGCATTGGCTAGAGCTGTTAGTTACTGGTATGCCAAGCAGTCCGAACCACATACCTGTGTAATATTCAAGTAGGTTGCTTGGGCAAAGATGAGCGCGGGCCATGGAGATCCAGGCTTTGAAGCCTGGGCTCGCCAAAGGGCGATCCAAAGGCAACATAGCCCCAACCCGAGAACGTGTTGAGCGATGACAAACAAATTGTAAAAGTGACTCTCTGACGTCTGGTAAGTCTTGTTGTGGCGGCAGAGCCATGACGAAAAATACGAAATGCCGAGGCATACACTCAGAATCGACAAAAGCAGTGTTGGAGCAAGGACTATCCAGACAGTCGCAGACAATACGTGGCCCTCCATAATGTTAATGGAGGCAACAAAGACAAGGCAGACGAGGCAACCGAGCAACTTGGACAAAATGTAGAAACAGCTGCAGGTGTTGCGCGGCGATCCACATTCGATATATGTCCTGTCCAGGAACTAGCCACCCCTTCATTATGTGACAGAGATTCAACGTGACAGAGATCTGGAGATCGGCCGTGTCGACAACCTAAAACCTGCTGATTGTGTGCCTTTCCGGCTGAGAGTAATGTGATGGGTTGTGGGCCGGTAGAGATCCAGACCAACAGCTTCATCGAGATGAGCGGGGGTGTCGGGCCCGTGATGTCTGGCCCCCGCGGAGGAGTGGAGGATTACGCGAACATCGAGGAGCAGAACTAGCGAGCAGGCGGCTTCGGTCCCATGCGGTCCACTAAAAGTGGACAAGGGGGGGAGCAAAACATCTACATGTTTTGCTCCCCCCCCTGCTTGGACTGTTCTCGTCCTTTGTATTCGCATCTAAACTGGATGTCGGCTGTGTGTTTTCACCATGTCAGCTACCGACCTTACCATACAATTGAACGACGAAACATCCGCAAAACCTGAGTTACGCAAGGCCCTGACCATTAAGTTCGTGTGTACGAACGGGCACTACAGGTGGGCAAAGGCGCATTTTAAGCCGTTCGAAGGGTCCTTTGTGAAGAGTGAAATCATATCTGTCCCTTGCTGCGACAAAGCCAAGGTAGAGGAATTCGACATTTCCATTGACCTCATTCACGCTCGTTGGTTTGGTACAGGCTGTTGGATCAAAAAAGTGTAAGCGCAATCCTCTACCCTATGATAATAACCCAAAAAATAATAACACCCAAATGTCAATAGGCGCGAACAATTGGAGCACGAACCTTTCACTGGGCCTTGCGCAAGTTCCGAGGACGATGCTTTGGTGTTGCTTGGTGTTAGCAGACCAAGAAAGCGGCATCGTGAGGATGAACATAACGGAGGATCCTTCGAGGAACAACTCTCAGCACTCAAAGGACGATTCCGCAATCTACCGTCCTACACTCACGAAGGCCACGTAAACAAACAGCAACGACTCCACGCAGCCAACAGCGCGAACGATAATCAAACCCGATATTGCGCTGTAGAATCACCCATCGAAAGAGAGGCCGGCGAAATTGCGACAGCCCTCGATGAGCTACTCTGTTCCGCACCAGAAGACAAGAAAAAGGATGTTGAGGCAGTCAAGACTCTCCGTAAGGGCTCGATTGCTACTGCTTGGTTTGTGAACATCGTCAAGGAAGGAGTTGCAGCTTTGAAGAAAAAAACGGCCATCGAAAATGACGGACCCACGCTATTTACACAGCTGGTTGATTACCGCAAACATCGTAAAAGTCTTCATATGTCTGAAACCGATTTAGAAAACAGTGCTCATCTAGTGGAGGTTCTAGAGTCTGCTTGGAAGGACTTTGCTCAAAGCTCTGCTGAGTTGAAGGCCGAGTACCGTCTTCTTGAGAAGTGCACTGGGATTTTCATGAAGTCTTTGGTGGAAGTAAAAGACCCAGAGACGAGGGCAAAACTCTTACAGTCTGGTCTCTTGAAGGAGGCAACTGACAGCATGACCAAGAAGGAACGTAAATCCAAGAAAAGGAATAAGTCGAAAGACGAAAGAGCATATGTCATGGTTAACGGAGTCATCAACAAACTCTACAAGAGTATTGGAATAAGCGCACTGGGTATATACGCGGCAGTCAAAGGTACGATTTCCAGTCTCCCACTTTGTCAACAGCACTAAGACTTAAAAGATTCAAAACTCGCAGCACTCAGGGACGTCAGAATCGAGCACATTGATTCACACATAGAGTGCGCAGTGGAAGCTCTCAAAGAATCTGGCCTGGAGCAGATTCCTGGTCATGTTCGAATCTTTCATGTCCCGGCAGTGTTGAGCTGGTTACTAGACGTCAAGTATGGAATTGAAATCCCCCTTACACTTCAAATGGGTTCTAACAGGGATAGTTATGATGTCATCTGCAAAGGATTACACCTCCCAGAACTTGTCGGCAATAACCCAGGTATTGCCTCTCGACTGGACAGCCTGGCAGAAGAGCTTTCTTCTCTGGACCCGAATATCCTGGAAAACGAGATCAAGAGGCAGCGCCTGGATCAAGAGGCCAGAAATGCGATGAGAATTCCACTTTCCAATCTTCAATTCAACGAAAACGTAGTTTGCATCAGCAACACCAATGTCCTCGATCCTGGCATCCCTGAATCAGTAATCAATTCGATGTTTAACGTTTTCGAACCTTTCGGGCTGGGGGATTGGGGGGGTTTTGAGCCAGCCACCGTGGATATCAACGAGATTATGAGTGAAAGCAGTTGATAGATCATCATATTTTCTTCCATTCTGCTCCACATTTAATGACATATAAACAATGAACTGCTGTTTCCCAACGCCGCCCCGTTTAGCCATGTGATCATGAAGATGGGTTGGCACGAGACGGTGTGGCAAATGTGATAACATAAAATCTAGCCTGCCCTTTCATCGCTGTCACCTTGGTTCCTGGTTCGAGCAGATATGCCATAGATGGGAATTTCCACTTGGGACACGCTGGCTCTTGTCCCTCAACCTCAAAGAAAACCGTACACTCGCCAGGGAACGGCTGCGGTATTATTACACAAGTAGTACCGGCGGTAAGGATAACCTTGAGGATTCGAGTACGATGTCTTTCGTTAACCAGTTAATCTTGTCTTGCCAAGCCGCATGTTCCTTCTTGTGATTTGGTAAGCATCCTCTAGCGCCCAATCTCGTTGACACGTACCAGCCATTGCATAAACTTCTCCGCCAGTGCGGTCTTATCTTCTGACCATGGGATCTCATAAACGGTGATATCTGGGTTCGATATGCGTTTGAGCTGGTCGAGATCGATTGATCCGTCAGGGGCGAGATCGAGATTGTCAGCTTTGCGAATTAGCTCGTTGATTTCTGCTGGTAATCGTAACAGTGTGATGCTAGGATACCGTTTGGGAGGTTTGAATCCCTCCATTGTGCTGGATTATGGATAAAATTAGGCCAGAGCAAACAGTTAGTGACTATGGCGGTATTTATACCTGACGAGCGGGGTCAACTATGCCAGCCCATGCACCAATCAGTGAGCGAGGTGTGTTCAACAAGGCAGACCTGATTTGAAATGTGGACTTCGTCAACAAAGCTTGGTATGCCACTGGCTGCGATGAAGTGTGCGTATGCTCTTCTCTGAGTGCACTGGAATCAGGCAGTTGCCAGCAACATATTGTAGCTTAGGCTGTGAAGACGTATGAATGGGAATAAAGTGCGTGAAGTGACTTGATTAATTTAGGCCTATCGGAATGCCGTGCAGCCAAAATAGCCGACCGCGGCTGGTGATGCTTATCTAATCCTTGGCCTCAGACATGTACTGAAAATCCGAGATGAGCCACACTGAGCATTGACTTCGGAGAATTGATACCCCACTATCCGAAAGCTGTTTCTCAAGCAACTATGCCTTCCAAAATCAAATTTACTCAGAGACAGTTTGATGGCTATTTGATGGTTAGATTGGATAGACCTTGTTTAGTTTGTTCATTTGCCTCACTTGCCATCTGTGTTAAGTAGATCCTTGATGACCTCCTTGTGTAATGGCGGTAATAGAAACCGCACCAGTTGGAGCTTCATCAGGCCGACTGGTAGAAGCTGTATGGGGCGGGTTGTGAGACGAGGTGAGCATTCTACTGATGTGACAATAAGCTTCGACAGTCATAGTTTGACGTGGGCACTTTGGCTAGTGCGTTTGAAAGGTAATACAGTTCTAGGGACAAGTCTAGTCGGCTTGAATCGATAATGAATGTCTCAACAGACCAAGATTTGTTGAGTTTGCTGGCGTAGACTCGCTTGGAACCAACTCGAAATCGAGAGACATCAGGATTGTTCTTATACTTTTAGGATGCTTGGGCTTGAGCTCGTTGGCTTCATTGAGCAAGAACAGATCAGTTGTCATTCTACTTCTTTACGACTTATTAGGACTTGGACTGTTAACATGCATGGTGCGTCGTTAACCTCTTATCTGGCCAACAATGCGGCCAAACCTGGCCAGAACAGATCAAGCAAGACTGTCCGGCAATGTAGTTGTGTTGTTCAATCCCTTGTTATTTGCGTTTACCTCAACTTCCCCTGTCAGTTTCACGCTCCGAGTTGGTGGCTGTACATTCCAAGGATTGTCAAGGAGCATGATAGCACCTGCAGCCAGACCTTGGCCGCTCGGACGTACTCAGCTGTAAGCACACTGCCATTAGTTGCAAGTCTTTGGCGAAGCTGTTGCCAGGTGATTATGGCCTTTCATGCCTGCAAGCTGTTACTCGTAAACTACCTCGCAAGAATTTAAAATGCCGTTACCTATGATTGTCTTCCCAGGCGCCCACTCAGAACAGCTTCTTCTACTTAATAGTCGGTATAAGGGCCACCAGATACTTCTAGCTCTAACAGAACACATAGCTTGAGAATAAGTGCGATACAAGATATTAGTGAAGATTGCTTGAAAGCAGGACAGAAAGCATTTCTGTTCCAGAATAGAGTCTACAGTTAGTCACAAACCTCCCGCCTGGCAAAACCTATCACTTAGCAAAACCTACCACCCGGTGGAACCTACCACCCGGTAAAACCTACCACCCAGTAAAACCTCCCACCCGGTAAAACCTACCACCAGG